>JAUTBT010004581.1:0-27142 GCA_032361225.1 Lepetodrilus schrolli | reverse complement strand
AGAGAGAGAGATAGAGAGGGGGAGAGACGGGGGAGAGAGAGATGGAGGGGAAGGGAGAGAGAGAGAGAGAGAGAGAGAGGGAGGGAGGGAGGGAGGGAGAGGGAGAGAGAGAGAGAGAGAGAGAGAGAGAGAGAGAGAGAGAGAGAGAGAGAGAGAGAGAGAGGACCAATCACTTCACAACTATAAGATATTCTCCATCCTTAATATTATATCTATTCACTTTGCATGTAATGTATGACTACATGACAATATTAAATGTGACATCACTAACACTTATTGATTGGCACTCACCTGCCAGTTATCAAAGCTGACACCGACTGTCCAATAAAGGAGAAGATACTTTGGAGGACGCCCACGGCATTGATGTCGTGTTCCTCATCTTCGTCCATGTCATCGTCGGCGTCAGCGCTGGCACGCGCCATTGTGACAACGACGTACAGCACGGCTGCAGACCTCCCTGTTACTTGCAATTGGATGTGGCTTCACTCTGCAATCCGATTGATAATCATTCATCACAGACGTGGTAGACTTAAAGAGTAATTTATTATTAAATACAGGACGCTGGAGTATAGCACTATTAAGACCATTAGACTATGACTATTTAACATTCAAGTGCATTTGACGGACGCTAATTAGGCATAATGGTCTGTGTTTCGAGGATGAGGACTATTAGCAGAAGCATTATGGAGACGAACCAATTTTGTCTACCGTATAAGTAAAATGTTTATGAGTTTCTATATTCCGTTTTCATGCTGGTTACGAACTTACAATCATGAACTTATCTGGATCATGTGAACATTCATTTTCATTGGTGCCCTAAATGTAATGAAATAATCATAATAATGATTATTCCAGAAATATTAGTAGGTGTCATTGACCAAGTTTCATAGGTGGGCGAAAACTGGTAACGCCGGGATACATTATATGCGGAAGTTGTACGTGCACACAGACTCATAGTCGATGGCGTACACTCAACACGATGAAGTTCAATGTCAAAGGGCACAAAAAGGGTCTGGGGGGCATGGTTCGGATTACTGGAGAATTTATGACACCAAGACAAGTGGTTTCCTGCACTTTTATGAATTAGATCTAGAGTTATCTCTAATTCGTTCCGATGACTGTACTACAACAGTCCAGCTAATTTCTGCCGACCACATTGATTTTTTTTAATCGTTGAAATGTCATATATACAACTAATAAATCTACAAGCTCGTTAGCCCTGTAGACAAAATAAATCGCCGATTATGCTGGAGGCAACCGGAGATGCCCTAAAGAGCAGTACCTGTTCCTAATCCAGCAGGGAGAGGGTTAATGAACAGCTGAGATGCAGAACAGTAAGGTAGGGACCGAAGGAAACGCTTTTGATGGACACTTTAGAAGATCTTAATGATCAAGAAATAGCGGAAGATACGTCTTCGTCTTTTTTATTTTCACATGTCTAGTTATATCTAAGTTGTGAGACGTGACTGACGAGATTAACTAATATTATACTGACCGTATGCGCAAGTTCACTCATCTATGGCCGTTTTTTTCCCTACCCATGGGTTATCTCCCTTCACATTTCTAGCCTTACTTTTACAAAGATATATCACTATATAGATTGCAATCTAATAATTTAACCGTACTAATACAGCGAATAAAACATCACAGTCTGTCAGCGAGATATAAAACTTTTCCCCACTTCACCCCAGCCTGTTCAGAAGAATGGCTTACAATTTGAGATTTACTAGTATATCGTCAAAATAAATAACAATTAAAACTATAAACAATGTAGGACAAATTAACCCTCACACTGCTGGATTAGGCACAGGCACTGCACTGCACTTTAGGGCATCTCCGGTTGGTTGCAGTAGAATTTCATTTAAAAAGGAGAGTTGTAAGCATTGAAACATGTTCATTCAGCCAAAAGTAATTTGTGGCATATACAACTTGTTTTGCATGATTACAAAGATTTGATTTTGTAGGCCAGATGAAGAATACATTAATACAATATCCAAACTTCCGTCATGCCTTTCTCCTGTCAGGTATAGACTATTCATAGTTAAATCTTTCAATATTATTTCAGAATCAGCCTTTGATGTGGTCAGATTGAGCTAATCAATGGTCCTTTAGTAATTGGTTCTGAATAAGCCTTTGACTTGGTGCGACTTATTTTCATTGATACCAATTCCACCTTCGATTGTTTCATATATCAGTCGTTGATTTGGTTAAGAATCAGCTTTTCAACATATAGTCAAGACATTTACAAGGGAAACAACGTTTGTCTTTTTCATTGCCTGACCAATCTCCGCGGGCACTTCTCAACCTGTTTTCACAATTCACAAAATCTCTTTACCATGTTGAATCTCCAAAAATACATTAACAAAAACTATAATACAACATCTGAGACAATAAATTATTTATTAACAAGATATTTAAAAAAGAAGCAACAATAATATAAAAAAATTGACCCCAATATTCCCTATTTCCCAAAATTGACAACATAAAATCTTTATCTATCTGTTGTAACCCTGATATCGACAGAAGCTACACCCAGTTAACATAACAAGTTTTACAAATATAGAATGTCATCTTTGTCCCTCTAACATAATAATCCATGCACATACATTGGCAGTTACTAAAACATACTTCACGGAAGCAAGAGCCAAGAATAAACATGATATGAAAATAGGAAAGAAATACAAAGTATAATTAATGTATTTATATCATACTAAATACTTATAATTTATGTAGTTATAACATATTGAGATTTAAATTTGTGTATTCATAACATATTTATAGATATTTTAATATGAAAATGCTAATATTCTAAACAAAAACTCTAAACAAATTTCTTAATAATCAAGATTGAATGAGAATTATTGTTTTACATTACAGTGGGAATCTTTCACCCTAATATTAATCATGAAATTATTTTGTTATTACTGATGGTGTAAAAACGCCACTCAACTACAATACATCTCTGGAGAATTTTACAGAAAGGTTAATATTACACATATAATCAAACTCTAATATAGAATGCACTTCTTAATTCTCCACACATAACAAGTGCTACTAATGTTAAATTCCTACTTTTGGATAACCCTTCATGTGCAGTGGAACAGCAGAAAAGACAGTTATTTCTTTCTTCAATTAGGGTTGTGTGGAACAAAAAAGCAGTCTGCAATTTTTCTAATTAACCCTCTCCCTGCTGGATTAAGACACAACACTGCTCTTTAGGGCATCTCTGGTTGCCTCCAGCATGGAAAGAGTTAACCCAGTGAACGGGCAATTTCTGTGACCTGGTTTCACATACAAAATAATTATTCATTGATGAAAATGTTACAATTCCAATGGACACAAGTGAAAATAATGAGATTAACTTTGAGATTGCTTGGCTTTCTTGTAGAAGGATGTTTCAACATGAATGATGACAAGGAAATGTTCTACCATGTCATTGGTCGAAATGACTGTGACTGAAATGGATAATGTTAGCACCACAGCTGAGGTGATACTTGTCTACATTGTTTAATGTAGATTGTATCCAACACAGCAAAATTAAACCTTGCTCTTCAATTTCCTTTTCTGTTGTGTTTCATGATAAGATGGGATGCTTTCAGATCTCTGAAACAAAATAAATGAAAATTAGTTCAATGAATATAAATAACACATGTCTATTTATAATGACATCTTCAATACAAATATAAATAGGATTAATTAAAGTAACTGGTACAGAATCTACTTACACAGGTCTTCAAAGGGAATGGTTTTCACAATGCTGAGAGTATCTTTGAGCATGAAGTCCCTCAGTGCCCACAATGCATTGGTGACGTTGCCATGGTAACCGGCACCCTGAGACAGCCACTGGGTGGGCAGCCGATTCTCGGGGACAGGGGCAGTGTTTTCAGGCGTGGCTGACAAGGTCTTGTCCCAGTCCCCTATTGTCTTACTCTCTGTGTTCAGACCTTCAATATACCTGGAAGAGAACATATTTCCACTATAATTATATCAACTGATATCTCAGATTTTCCAGGTTCAAATCCCGGCATGGGGAACCCGGCATCATTGTTCGCGAAAGTTACCTTTCTGACACGATATTGATAGGATGTAGAGTGACAATGCAGTTAACATCCTTGGTCTTGTCAGTACCAGCTGGTGCTAGCAGGTTTACTGCAACATTCAGTGCTACGGATGTTGCACGTTTCCTCTTGCCCTAAACTGACAAGCCGTGATATAAGTGAAAGAATCTTGAAAGCGGCTCCCCAATTAAAATTTTTTTTTTATATCTCTGATTCATTACAAATATGCTAATAGGCTTGTTTATATGTTTAAGGGACAAGGTTTGCATTCAGTGAGTGTTACTGTTTTACATTGCAGCTGATGATTAATATTTGAATATACTATAGATGGATTAAAAGTTGCATTCAGCTAGTATGTTTCATGCTTTACACAAATACATCATTCTTTCTCCTGCTTTAAAAAAAACTGTCCAAAAAATAATAAATAAATCGACATTGATACAACAGATATCGCACTGTTTATCAATAGAGTGCACATCTGATGTTTCTAAAGGTTTGGTTTAAATTGAATTAGGGCTTAGAGATTACAAGATTAGTTTATTCATATCACGGCTTGTCTATTTATGGCAGGTGAAAATCTGCAACAACCAATGCACTGAGTGTTGTTGTAGAACTGCAAACAAGGTCTGGTGTTATTGGCTGAATTAATGCTTTACGTCGATGCATGTATATTTCACCAATATGCGACAATACAAGATGTGCTGACAAACCAAGGATGGTGACAGTACATCCTATCATGATTATGATGAAAACATCCATGCACATTGCATCCTCGAAACCCTGGCCATTATGCCTACTGACCATCCATCAAATACCCTGGGAGATATTGCTATTCAGAACTCTGTTTTCTGGCCGGCGAAGCTTGGAGGAATTTCTATTAATATAATCAAAATATTCATCAAAGCTTCGCCAGCCAGAAAACAGAGTTCCAAATAGCTAAACTAGTATCTACCATGGTATTTGGCAGATGGTAAGTAAGCTTAATGGCCTGGGTTTCAAGGATGTGAACATTGATGCTAGGCTGTTTCTAAAGGAGCTCTAGAATGTTCCCAGAGCTATCAGAATGTTCCGCCACTGTGCAACACTGACTTACTTGAGGTAGGCTTCTGAGTGTAGGAGTCGCTGAGTTCTGGGGGGGACAGAGACGAAGATTGGCGACGGGGGGCGAGGCGGCGGGGGTGGGGGAACCATTTGTGACCCCTGACCTGAAAATGACACAAATACAAACTAAACTCTTTGACAAAAGGCTGCTGATAAGGTCAAATAGAGAACAGGATATACCTGCAACCACTGGGTGAAAGTTAATTATTTCCGTGCAAAATCAAATATAAAGTACCGTATAATGATTGACATTGAATGAGAGAAAAGATACATTTTTATTCCAAGTGGATACTAGTTATCATTCAATATTGAAGATATAGTAATGTTGAGATTTTACTCCAAGTAATCTAATTCTTTCTCAAAATATACAGTGAGGACTTCCTAAATACTGAAATCTAAGATTATAGAATAATTGACATGGATAAAAAGGCTCCATGCCATAAAATGAAGCAAAGTTGATTAAGCAAAAATGAGAAATGCCAAAAAAATGCAAAGACTAAATCAAGTTAACTAACAAAATGTTAACATTTAAAGTTAATTGTATACCTACAATGAGATATTAGTGCATATATATTTATATTCCAGCTAGGGAAAGCCTTTTGTAGTTAATGTAAAAATGCTTTACCATCACCATGGTTACAAGCAAAAGAATGCATCACCAGGACCAAAGTTCAGTTGCCTCCCCTTGTTTCTGGAGCATTATTTATCATTTAACCTTCTCCCTGCCGGAGTCAACCAGGGATGCCCAACACAGCAGTAATTCAGATTATAGTAATGGTCTTCATAATTACTCATATAACTTTAGGTTTGGGAAAACATACATTGTAATACATACTAGTCTGTTGGGTCGTTGTTATTTTCCACACTACATGCATTGAGTACATACAGACCACCTACCATAAGTGAATTAAGTGTTTTGGCAGGAAAAAATATCTATTTCTTGATACATAGATTGAAAATATATAATAAAAAAAAAACTAAAAAAAACCAGATGGTAGATTTACACTTTCACAAACTTTCACACCCAACAATTTTTATTCTCCCACTGCAAAATGCCCCAAAGGTACCATATACTGTAGCAGAGTGGTGGAATATCCTGTGGGATAGGGTTCATATGAAAGTGCATAATATTTGCCCTATGATACGTAGACATTCTCCATACAACTGGTGTTTTACATCGCACCAGGAATCTTTCAGCGATACACGATGATCATCCAGACAGAAGAAAGCTATATAGTGTAATACTGCCAGAGATATCTTCTAGTCCACGAAACGAAAAGAAAATGAAAAAATGTTTGCTGGTTTTGAAAATTTCCTTTACATTAAACAGCTTCTGTAAAAACAAATCTGAAAATTTGAGCATTGGGATTACACACCGATAACCTGTGAATAAAACAGCATTCTAATTAAACTTTACGACAATATTGCAGGAACAATACAGGGTGGTACAGCAAACATGCAACAAACATACACTGGTGATGCAGACTTGAGGGTGAAGAAAACATAGGTGTTACACACAAACCACACAAACAGCATGCAACAACTCAACTACAACATTGACATAAAACGTGCACATTTTCTATTAATGTTATTTGGCCTAGCCAGGGCCTCCTTATTAGTCCGGCCGACTGAAGCTTTATGTTACAAAATTCATGTGCAACATGGTCAAAATAATATTTTGGGGGTACAGTACAAATTTGTGTGAGTCAACTGTGCAGTGTGCAATGTAAGGACTGTTACTATTTCCCTGATTCGAGTGATAGAAAAAAAGAAGAAAAAATGCAAATGGCTGCCGTAAGACTTGCAGCGGTTTGGTAGAGTCCTGGCTAGTCCAAAACAACATGACAGGAAGAAGGTTATCTACCTCCGTCGACACAACTTGAGTGGAACAGTGGAACAATGGAAAGTGGAAAGTTAGCAGTAGCGGAGTAGGAGGGGAAGTGGGAGGTGGAGACAGAGTAATGTGGAATCCCGACACCAGGCGGCACCGCCGGCATGCTCATCGTGGCCCCGTCACAAGCAGCGACGTCGGACGACTGACACATCATACCTGGCATCAGTCCTCCGGCACAAGTGTTGCCTGGCATCATGGGATAGGGGCCGGCGGTGAGGGACATGTTAGAGGCGGGACTCTGTGACCCGGGCGGCGGGGTCGGGCATTGGGGGTGGGATATATAGGGTCCGAGGGCCTGCTGGTGGTACTGAGGATAGTAAGGATGCTGGCCTGGTTGCATCAGCATTCCGTTGGGAGGTCTTGCCATCGATGCATTGTGGAGAAGTCCTTGGCAAACAAAACTCAGATAAGCAAACCAAAGACAAACTGAAAATGCTCAGGGGAGGGAATTATTCAGAAAAGGCGAGATTAAATAAAATAAATAATTTTAGCATTAATATTTTTTAAAATTATACACTGATTACCAATCGATTACAGATCTGTCTGAAATTCTTAGTTGATACAGCGATAATAGTAATCAATGAAATTATGCTGATAAATAGATAAATATATTGATAATTTTTGTTTATAAACAAACCAGGGTATCGCTTCACAAAGCTCTCTTATCTACTATGAGACCACAAGCAATCTCGTACTGATCTCTGATACACGCCGATCAGCCAATTATCAGAGCGCCATGATGTCATAGTGTATATGAGAGCTTCGAGAAATTATACCCTGAATGGAAAAATGTATGCGAAACAGCTACACAGATGCGAGGAAAATAATGAATTAATTAATAACGAGAGATGGTTGATTTGGGGGATGAGAGATAGACCTGTATATGTGCCGCCACCAAGACCATGCTGTGTGCTATTGCTGGAGAGAAAACGCTCCATTAATAGTGCATGCTTCGTACACTCATCAGTCTCACACCACCAGTTGGAGTCCTTGTGGTTAACGCATCTGGGTTCCGATATGTTGGCTATTCTTATATACACCTTTCCTTAGGATGTTTACGCGGTAAGTTGTATTGGAATACATTTGATGAGTTGCGCAGTGGTTATAGTGTAAATGTCACCCATCACTGAGCTGTCATAGAATGTTTCATACATAGTTTCCTATTGTTTGCAGGGCTCGATTTAGCGACTAATTTGGGAGCCATGTTGGTGTTGGCGACCAGTATTTCACCAGCTTTTCACTTATTTGAAGTGTTTATGGATCTGCAATAGCCAATAGGCTCCTTTGACAATTTTGAGGCCTGGTTTGCATCATGTTTATGAAAGCATTCATCTCAAGATTGGAATTTAACAAATGTGACACCTAGAGAAAAGTATAATATTGTAAAAGCTCTTGTAGCTTGTTTAGCATAATGTCAACAAAGTCATTTATTATCAGCAAAGCCTTTTCCCTGTTAACAGGGTTAATTGCAAATCCTGTTAATTGCATATTAATAATTATTTGATATTATTTGACATTCAGTCAATTCCTAGACATTTTAATTGCTGCCATGAATGTGCTTCACAGTAATGCATATTTTTTATGAGAAACATGTGTATTCCTATTGTATTTTGAGCAATATCATTTGTTTATGGTGGGAGTAAAACCTGCAACAACTATGTGTCACAGTAAAACACATTAGCCATGCCTGATACTGATGAACCAAGGATATCTGAACACTACTGATACAGACAATGCATTTTGCATGTTTATTTACCGTCAAACCCAGGTATCTTTCTAAGTCTCTGAGATGTCATTAACTAAGCATTCAAATATAGATCATGCCTTGGTTTGTCCCACAGAACACCATGCGCGCTACTAGAGTCGTAACTCTGTGTCAACGTATAGCAGTTAAAGACTCTCGTAATGTTACAACTGTTCTGTGGAATGGAACAAATATAATTTGATAACCTAGTAACACCTGAATGTTATTTTGGTTATAAGTGAGTGAATTATTGTTTTATGTCATAGCGTGAATCTTTTACCCTTACATGACAATATTATATTTTATTTTATATTTTGTTTTGGTTTTAAATATTAAATAAAAAAACATGGTTGGATTATTTTTGGTTGATAAATTAGAAGAAAAAACTTCCTATCCAACAGCTTGATGATGTGGCAACAAGTCCACCCTGGTATTAGATTAGCATTGTGTGAGTGGAGATATAGAACGCAGACCACTAGTTACCTACCTGCTAGACTCATAGGGCTCGTTTGCATTCCGTACTGCATACCAGGCTGTCCAGGGTAGCCTTGGTACCCAGGAGGGTATACTTGCTGGTACCCACCTACCGTGATCAACATGCAATCAACTCCTAGCATTATCCATACATATCCTACTCGGGGGAAATCCCAGACTCAAATTTTAGAGATACAGGCAATTTCTTTTCTACGCAGTACACTAGAATAGTTGTTTTAACTATGTATGGTGTTTAAAATTTCGAGAAAATATTGTTTTGGTAGCATCAAATTTTGGAAAATGTATTTCTTTGGGGATGGGCAAGGTAACCTTTCATGAATCTTATAACCCTCTTGTAAGTTGTCTCAGAGAAGATTGTGTTCTCATTGTGACTACAAGAGTTGCTTGAAAGGGTATTTCAATAAAAGGCCCCTTAACCAAAGACCCAAGAATCTTCAAGATACAGTAATTACTGAAGTAGCTATTCTTCATCGAAATTAAGAAGACGATCGGTGCCAATACTAGATGTGCAGTCTTATCTGTGATCAACTCATGCAGCAAACACAGCATGCAGCCAGTGACTTTCAACGAGTGATCCAGTCACTGTTCTAGCCTAGGACATCGACACATTGAACAAAAGGGCATGAATTCATGGACATTTTGTGCATATCATGCAGAATTAGGTCAAATTCAGTGACAAGTTGTTATTAGTGCATACTAAAAACCTGTGAGAATTGGACAACATTTCTTGTTCTTCTTGGAAGTAATTAAATTAGTTGGAAACTGACAGGACTTAGGACTTATAGAATCAGAAAAAATATACGAAGTTCAGCCAAAATCGTAACCCATGCTGAAAACTTATCCTATGTATTTATTTGGATGCTGAAAACTAAAATAGCAAGAAAAATTGGGATGGAAAAGCATAGGTATGTAAATATTGTCAAGAGGACATAGATCTAAAACATCACTTTTATGAAACCTTCGCATTGTAGTCACGGGTACTGTTCCAGAGAACGATCGTAGTGCTACGAGAGTCGTAACTCCTTAGCAACTCCGTGTAAACATATCAGAGTTACGATTCTCGTAACGTTACGATCGTTCTGTGGAACAGCACCCTGGCATTAATTAGTGCGTACGCCATGCTTTTATTACAGCAGGCCATGACGCAATCCTTCATTAATACCCGCACAACTGATACAACCCTTACAGCCACAGAGATCTTGGTCTCTGGACTGAATGTCACAAAACAAAGGGAGACAACTACCTGGTGTATTTGGTCTGGTGGCCCCGCCAGGCGACATCCGGCCGAACTGGTCGCTCCACGGACTTTGTGACCGGCTGAGAGACTCGTTGAATGCCCTCTCGGCTTCCTGTTGCTTGGCCATCTGCTCCTCGGCGATCCTCTTCGCCTTCTCCTCAAATCTTTCCTTGTCCTCCTTTTCCAGGTTTCTCCACTGAAAGTGTCAGCCTCAATGTTTTACATCTATTTTAGCTCCACACGACGGCTTTCCTTTACTAAGCCAAGAAGGAAAGAGGATGTCGTCACATGCGCAGAAACCGATGCAGATGTGGACATGTGCCGATCGGCTGCGTTTGTGCAATGTGTGGTGCAAAGCGTAAACTTTGAGATTTTTGCTGGGGGAAAACTAAGTGGCTGATCTGTGGAATTGATAATGGACTATTCGAGTGTGTTTTGGAGTAGTGAGTGAATTATTGTATTACATCATATGTGGCGAGTGTTTTGGAGTAAGTATCGAAATAGTAATTGTGGCTTTCAAGATCGGTAACAATGATACAGGGCTGTGTGACGTTTGGCTCTGAAGTCTGATCATCTACTATTGCACTATGAACTGCCCCAGTAGGAGTTGTTATTTCAATAGAGCTGCTGTCCATTTGTATTACGTTACTGCAGGAATCTTTCACCCATACGTGACAATTAATATTTGATTATATAAAAGATGGCCTAAAATGAAAAGCAGCATAAAAAACATGTACAAAAATTTTGATTAAAATTAAAATCAAAATACTTAACAACCTAGTCTTCAATCATGACTGAATAATATTTAGAAAGATATTTTGAGGTTACGTCATAATTATATATTCTACATTCAACACTAAACAAAAGTCCATCCCCTCTCATCTCTCAACAACATGGTAGCAGGAAGCTACAGAATGAACACAAAGGCACAGACGTACCCGTGTTCCGACGATCCGGCTGATGTCTCCAAAGGAACAGTCTGGATTCTCCTGCTGGATCTGCTTGCGGATCTCGCCGGCAAAGACAATGTAGCCGCTGGGCTGTCGTCGGACGTTGCTCTTGGTCTGGTGACAGCAGAGAATCACTGCAATGACTCACCTTTGTCATTCTGTTTAACATTCCATAGTCCGTGCACAACCCCACAAACCATATTCAGTTAATAGGACATGCATGATAGGGGATGATTTAGTGTAAGACATACATGTAATATACTACTATCAATATGCAATTACAAGTATTCAATTTAAATAATGTTGGTATTTTCCAACAAGTTAGCTAATCATGTCACCGACACATCTTCGAATAAAATTGAAAAGCAAATTATTTCTTAACAAAATACAAATGACAAATAATAAAAAGAAATTCTTGGTCATTAAATTATAACCTGGCAACATCATTATCAAATTAATACATTTTACATTGTGAACAATGAGAAAGATAAATTATATGAAATTTATAATTCGCTTGAACATTCTATAGGTCAATGGTCAGCATTAGCAATGATTAGTGAATTATTTGCAAATACGATTCCCTCGATATCCTGTAGATGGTTGTATTAACAGCATCTAAAATCCATGCATGTGAAACTGGTCACCACCATGCAGAAGATACCTAGTCCTGCACCTCCTGCTGTGCTATCATTAGTATAAAAACCACTGCACCTCCTGCTGTGCTATCATTAGTATAAAAAACCACTGCACACGGGTTAGTCTTTGGGTGGGGTTGAAAGCTTCATTTTCCATTCAAACATGCATGAAAATAGTGTACTTCTGATACAATTACGAATGCATAGTGCTATTCAGTAATGAATCGATGAATATACCAATTGAACAAATTTGAACATAACCCAACATAATTCATCATGTGGATATCGAATGTCGATTGTATTCATTAATCAACTGACCTAATACAAACAGAAGTCCCATGATGTGCTGGAGGAGGTCATTTGGGTATAGATGGACCTGTTTGACAAAGTGATTGCAGCACAATAATTGTCAATGTAACACAAGAGAACATGCAATGCTACAATAACTTTGTGAAACTGGGTCAGAACTCTGCTCATGCAAAAAATGGATGCTTAGTAGAAAGACTGGATGCACGAATGTGTACAAGATTTATAAGAAAATGGAGGTGTAAAAGAAGGAAAAGAGGTGCCATTTCCTAAATGCTAAAGGAATACTGAATGCTGAGCAATATTTCATGTTAAAAATAGTAAAGGAAAGCATAGTGCTTCAAACTCTTTGAGGAAATGTCTACAAAAATGACAGAAATAAGAAAAAAGGTAGTTTCGGAAATCATGTGACATAAATACTGCATCCAAATGAGTGACAGTGATTTGTTGTTTTATATCACAGCAGGAATTTTTCATGACTAATGGTTGATAGAATAGCTATAAATGTTCTACTACTTGGAGAAAAAATACCATGCTCTCATCACACACAACTATATTCCTCATGCTTAGTAGATTGCTTGAAATAATTTCTTTATTGAAAATACCTATTTCTAATCTATGTAAACTTTGTATACTACTTTGTTGTTTCATTGTACAAAAGTAATTTTACTCCATTGAATTAAAAAATAACTTATATACATTAAAACTAGAAAGCCTCATGTGTTGGTAATAAATTGTTTCAAATTTCTCCGACTTCCCTGACCTCATGTGTTGGAAATAAATTCTATGCCAGAAAATCCAGAATTTTCCCTCACCAAGTGTACTTTCCCCCTTTAAATTTATTTTCCAAACATATGTATGTATCAAATTTCTCCCAACGCTTCCTTGAACCGTGTCTACCCTGACCCACCATTACCCTGACCAATGGTCACCTTAACCTGTGATTACCCTGACCCCATGGTTACCCTGACCTGCAGTTACAATGACACATGGTTACCCTGACTCATGGCTACCCTAACCCACTGTTACCCTGACCTATGGTTACCCTGACTCATGGTTACCATGCAAAATGGAGAGGTGGGACTGTTAACACAACCAGGGGCCATTTGCACAGAACTGTTGTATTTTCTGAACCTGCTACAAAGTTTGGTTGCATAGACTTACAATACTTTTAGCTAACCATATTCTCAAGTATTGTAGCGATAAAAGTGTTTTATCACATAACATATGGGTTTGGGAGTGCAATAAACCCATGCTATAAATATACATTTTCACTAGTGCAATAACACAATGGATTTGTATAACTGTATTCATACACGATATCAAAATCATTTCAGACCTCTTCTAGAGCTTCTTAAATTGTCGAAAGATTTCTTCAATTAAATATGCAAACACATTTATGAATATTTACACATTTACTTGGAACTATATTTTGTCTGTGTTACTTTAACCCAGTTCCCAAAACATTTGCCTAAATAGTGTTTTTGACTGAAAATCGATACTACAATACTTTCTACAGTTGTGTGATAAATAGAATCTCACATTCGTGTTCATATTTTACTGAATTTATATGACCACTCATATGAGATCCTCTATTTATGCAATGGACTAACAGTTGTAGCTAGTTCCAATTTTTTTACTTACAATCACTTGTAGCTACAACTGTTCTGTGCAACGGATCACAGAAGTGCACAGGAATTACTGAGGTCTCCAAGAGTGTTAGCTGCATCCAAGCCTGGCCGGTGGTAGTGTGAGAGAGAGCAGGGGGGGTGGGGGGGGGGGGAGCGGGAAATCCCAAAGCATGCCACCATGCCATACACTGCATCCCCCATGCCTACATGCCGATGTAGAAAGTTTTATCTTACTTTGCCAACCTTTTTGGCAGATTTCTCCGGCTGCGGAGTGCTCACTTCCTCCGAGGACACGTGGATGCTCTCCAGAACGGTCTCCGTCTCCGTATCCTGTGACTCCTCCACGTCCATGGTTACCACGTCCGCATGTTTCATCAGCAGCGGAGACGGCTCCTTTGGGAAAAGTAATGCATAAATAATACTAATAATATTAACAAGAATACTAACAATATTAACAACAATAATAATAATAATAATAATAATAATAATAATAATATTACTACTACTACTACTACTAATAATAATAATATTATAAGAACAAAAGAATTATTTCTTAATTTAATAATCTTAAATAAAAATAATAAATAATAGCAACAATGAATAATATTACATGTAATTTCTTATTAATAAAAAATAAAGTATCAATTAAATAAATAATATAAAAAAATATTGAATTGGTGCTATGCCGCAGCGGGAATAATTTCACCCCTATGCGACAATTAAAATAATAATAATAATAAATATTAATAATAGTAATAATAATAATAATACTTTCAAAATGATGGATGCTATCCGATTTGAAACTTTAATAATTCTTTTCAGGCTTAGAGATGCTTTCAAGATAGGTTTGCTCATATAATATCTGGTAACCATCAACAAGATAGGATTTACACTCAGGTTTATAGTCTGACAAGCTACCAAATACTAACACACTGTAAAGAATGAAATACAACCATGACATAAAACTTTATTTGGATTTGAATATTCATATTCTATTCATCAAATTGGACATTATGTTTTACCTTCTGAGGGCTGATTGACTTCCTGAAGAAATAGATTTCATCGTCGGTAACTTTTGGAGAAAGTGAGTATTTCTGAAACGGAAAGACAACAATGACAAGCATGAGAGGCAAAATAAATAAAAACATTTCTCTACGTATTCCATCAGAAATTATTATCAATGTTAATAACCTGGCTTGATTAAAATAGAAGACACTATTTAAAGTATTTATGCGACGATCTGGCTTGATATTATATAATAAAAAATAAAATAAAATAAAAATATAAAAAAAAATTTAAAAAAATAATAATAATAATAATAATAATTATTATTATTATAAATAAACAATAATACAACTTTATTGCCCCAACGGAAATTTGTTGTACAAAATAAAGGCTATAGTAAAATAGGGTCCAGTTGCACAAAGCTTTTGTAGGCTACAATAGTTGTAAGGATATAAAACTGCCGTTACAATAGTTGTAGCGCTGAGCTAACATCTAGTGTTTCCAGAAATGATCGAAGGATATGCATTCTTTTGAGAAATGTAGCCTACTTCTAAATTATGACCAGGGTCCAATTGCACGACACTCTTGTAGGCTACAATATAGGGTCTTACAGTTGCCGTTACAATAGTTGTAGTGCTGTCTTATTCAGATAGCCTACAAGAGCTTCGTGCAAGTGAATTCCAATTGTAGAAGACTCTACAATAGGACTTACAACTATTGTAGCGCTACAAGAACGTCGTGAAACTGGACCCAGGTACATATAATAAATATAATTACATATATACAATGAATAAATTATAACATCAAATCAACTCATTTTCATTACGTCATCAACTTGCATAGAACCATCAAATTTCAACTTTCAGATTAGAGGTATCTACCTTGAGCCCCTTGCCAAGCTTCTTGATGGATCTCTCTCCCTCATGGTATTTAGACTCACAGATAAATATATCATGTTCTGGGTATTCGGTTGGTCGACCTGGAAATAATATTCATATTGTATTTCTATTAAACGTGTGGTTACAAATAACTTAGTACATAAACATCACATCTGGCTCAGAGATTACAAAACGTTTCTGAGTACCATTCAATGCTCAAGTCAGTTTTGGTCATAAATCCCCTTCTAAAATTTGACTTGATAATTTTCACAATCTGGGGGCCAGACATATCAAGAATAATTTTCAAAGGTACTTTATTCACTGATACATTAAGAAAAAACAGATGGAAAAAGATGGAGTGAACAATTTGTTGTTAAACATCACAGCAGGAATCTTTCATCCATACGTGACGATTAGAGAAAAACAGAAAATGGAGTCTAAATGGAGACAGGATCAAGACTGACTAGAACAATATTCCTTGTAATGGAGCACACAGCATTTTCCCATGATGCTCTGGAGTGGGTTGGTGTCTTCTATTGAGCTAAGGAACACCTCCCTCTTGTAAAACAGCTTGGTTGGGGAATGCTCCACTTCGGACGGACGGACAAACCAGGGCCCACTGAAGAATGAATCTCCACTGAAAATGAATGAGTATCCAATACTTTTATGAACGTTTAGGTTTGCGAGTACAAATTAAGCCTTTTCATAAAAATGCAACAATTTTCTAGCGACCCAAAATATATATGTATTTGTTTAATTTTTTTAATTTGTTGCAAAAAAAACTAAAATTAATTATAATGCTATAACTACAAACTGTCGATAAAAATGTGTTATATGAACATGTACAAATCAACTACTAACTTAGGATTAGTCCAGATCTTGTCGATTCTTGCTATTAGAGGTCGATCTCGGTCGGATCTCACATATACACTGTCTCCTGCAAAGGGAATCAGTTTCACTTAACCCCTCCCTGCTGGATTAGGCACAGACACTGCTATTTAGGGCATCTTCAGTTGCCTCCAGCATGGAGAGGGTTAAACATTCATAAAATAACAAAAACACTCAGTCATTAGTACAGAGTGGTGCAATACTAGTTGTAATGTTACAACACATTGCTGGACTATTAGATTGTATTTCTTGTTCTCAGATATCTGGCAGGGGAAGACAACTCACCTAGCTTGAAGCAGTTGCCATTAACGAGGAACTGTTCATAGTGAGTATTCCCATCTTCAGTATTGCCATCAGCTGGAACAATCTGAAATTTAAAAAAAACACCAAAAAAAACATTTTCTACTTTCCAAAAATCCATATCTTCAGCATAGGTCATTCATGATTTCTCCATCTCCCCTAGGGAAGGGTAGAACTCCGACCTACGCATGACTACGTTTACTACCCTTCCCATCATAGCCTACATTTATCTGGCTGGCAAATGGTACCCTAGTGGCATAGTGAGTTGTCTGCCCGTGTGTAAAATAAAAAAAAAAAACCAATGAAAACATGTTTTATTAACAGCCACTTTCACGAGGCGATTCAGCTTGGCATGATATAATGTGTTGACAGCCCGTCACCTTGTTCTGGGTTATACCCTAGCACATGTGAAAGTTGGTTTCCCACTAGAAAACTTAGAAAGGATTTGTCAACGCTTGGCCACCGAGCAAATTCTGCAGGTAACAGTGTTTGACGTCATTGTTGTGACCGACAAGTAGGCAGAGCTAATACATCTTATAACGCATCTGATTGAACTATCAGTGCCAACTGTAGCCCTTTGATCTCGCTGTGCCGGGAATTCATAGGCTTTGCAGGCAAGGGGTCGTACATGGCCTAAGCCGAGTTAGGTCACGTGGCCAAGGCAAGATGTGATTTCTCGTGAACATCATGAAGTCTACATTAGCAAAAGGAGTATCAGTATTAATATTCCTACCTTGATATTCTACATCCTCTAAATCTTTTTACTTATATCACAGCTTGTCAGTTTGAGGCAGGAGGAAACCTGCAACATCTGAAGTGCTGAATGTTGCAGTAACCCTGCGAGCACCGGCTGGTACTGACAGACCAAGGATGATAACTACATTGCCATGCTACAGTCTGCGCATCCTATCAATATGGGGTCAGAAAGATAACTTTCGCAAACATTGATGCCGGGGTCCTGGGATGTGATTTGGACCTGGGCCTTTGGCTCCGAAGCCCAAACATTCTAATATTGCCCTACCACCCGCTCTACATCCTCTAATACACAGGCCCAGTAATTCCTTACATACACTGCTGAACCTAGAGATTTGCTCAAACTTCTTCATATTCATACAGACATTCAAAGGTCAATTGGCCAAGAGGTCAACTAGATTTAATATTAAGACATTCGAAGGGTCAAGAGGTCAAGGACTCGTACCAGTCTCTGTTTGTCTAGCAGACTGGTCTCTCCGTCATCCTCATCGCGGCCGTCCACAGCCTTGTCTGCAAACATGGACGACACCCGCACTGGGATCAGCGGCAGCTCGCGTGGGATCATCTTTGTGTCCTCATTCTTCGGGGCCGACCAGATCTGCGGAAAAATACCCAAACCCAGTGTCACTGAATCCTTGTCCTCTTATCTTTTGTAGAGTAAATTCTTGTCCTCTGATCCCATGAAGTTAGTGAATAGAGTTAGTGAATTGTCGCTAAAGTTTTTTTCTGAAATCTTTCATTGCTGCATGACAATATGTTGTGACTACTAATAATGTACATATTGACATCTTCCTTGGCCCTGTTCCATAGAACTATCATAGTGCTACAAGAGTTGTAAGTTCTTATTAACGTATTGGCGTCACAACTCCCGTAGTGCTATGATCATTCGGTAGAATGGGGGCCAGATTATTTTCGCATTTTTATTAGACATGGTTAACCCTCTTCCTGCTGGATTTGGCACATATACTGCTCTTTAGGGCATCTCTGGTTTTAAGTCGCTTTCAAGATTCTTTCACTTTTATCACGACTTGTCAGTTTAGAGCAGGAGGAAACAAGCAACATCTGTAGCACTGAATGTTGCAATAAACTTGCGAGCATCGACTGGTACTGACAAGACCAAGGATGATAACTGCATTGCCACTCTACAGACTCACCATAACATAGAAATTTGTCAACGTGCAACACCATATTTCACAGGTCTGGGATGAAATAACACAACACAAGAAAGTGACCAACCTTGATTTTCTTGAATGCCTTGTGTCTGGCGTTGTAGCGAGATTCACAAACATACACATCCTTGTCTGGAATGTCCTGAAATTGAAAGTTTCCAGTTTTTGTAGTCTAGACAAAATAAAGGAGTAATCAAAGATTCTAAACAATATTCACAAACATACACATCCTTGTCGGGAATGTCCTGAAATATACAGTTTCCATTTGTGTACAGTCTAGACAAAATAAAGGAGTAATCAAAGATTCTAAACAATATTCACAAACATACACATCCTTGTCTGGAATGTCCTGAAATATAAAGTATCCGTTTTTGTAGTCTAGAAAATTCAAGGACTAATCAAAGATTTAAAACATACTTTGGCATAAAGTCATTTCCTGGGTATTGATTCACATATCTCTCTTACCTACTACGAGAACACAGCGCTGTCGTAACGATCTCTTACACATGGAGACCAGGTACATACAAGACATAAGAGAGCTTTGTGACATGACCAGTAAAATATCCAAGTTTTAATCAAAGATTCCAAAGATTCGTAATCATCATTTTCTTGACGGCAGAGACGTATTGGGAGTTCTTACCTCTGGTTTGAACTTAAAGTATTCCTTGACAAACATCACGTGACATCGGCCGATGATCTGAGTCAGGTTGATGCTTGTCACGCTGTCGCTCTTGAAAACTTCCTGCGAATTTATTGAAAATTACATTAAATTAAGAAATGTTCCTAAGATACTGTAACACCTCTCAGCTGGTATTTCATATCAATTAAAAAAAAAAAAAATTCTTTTTCTGAATTGTGATTTAGAGCCGCTTTCAAGATTCCTTTACTTGACAGGCCGGAGTGAGTGAGTGAATAATTGTTTTACGTCACAGCGGGAACCTTTCACCCATACATTGATGCCAGGCTACCAGGGCTGGATTTGAACCTGGAACCTTTGGCTCTGAAGTCCAATGTTCTACCAGCTCATGTCAATCAATATAATCAATAATAATACACAAATGGAACATAAATGTATTCTATTCAAATCTTCAAAATTACTCCAAGCCAGACTGCCAAAGAACCATTGAAAAGGGACCAGGTTTGATAAGATGATTTAATAATTTTATTGTAAGTCATCAAATAAGTAAAATAGCTCAGGCTGAATTATATCCTCCATATTCACCACACCCCACCCCCCAAAAAAAAAAAAAAAATGTGCATCTTGTTCCAGGTGCCTCACCTTCTCCAGGAACTTCCTGGTGGCCAGATGGTAGGTCTCACTGGGGCGGTAGAACCAGTTGCCGCGGATCATCTGCGTGCCGTTGCTGTCGGTGGTGAACCTCTCGATGACCATGATGTGGGGCAGCAACTCCTGTGCGCTGAAAGTCCCAGAATCCAGAGTTCTGGCAATCCGGGGGAATGCCGAGAGGGCGGGGCTTTAGCATGGATTAAGGGCAGTGTGTGTGTGTGTGTGTGTGTGTGTGTGTGATATTTGTGTGCATGTGTGTGATATGTTTGTGTAAATGCATGTCAGCCAGTTGTCATTACAGCAGCATTTAATTTTTTAATTTTTAATTTTTGTTTATGTCTTTTCAAATCCGTCATTGTTTTCATAGAAAATGCCATTCCATTTTCAAGCTATTTCAGAAATGGTGTTGCAGTATATTATTGGCAACTTGAAAAATTATATATTTTCTAAATCCATTCCATGCATAAATAATCTATATTTAATAATTCAAAAGGAATCAGATGCATCGTATCATCACATACACTGCTGTAGAATAAGTCTGCATAGCTATACCTTTGAGTTGGCAACATAGGCGCTTTGATTTTAATTAATATTTAATTTATTTAAAAAATAAAAATGTTGAAGCAATTTCTTATCAATCAAATTGAGTGAATGATTGTTTTACGTCAGTGGGAATCTTTCACCCATACGTGACGATTTATTGATCAAAAGAGTACTGTGTATTAAAAAGAAATATGGGGTACATAATATATAGACAGAATTGACAAAAACAATTCTTGGAAATACATTTTGACCATGTTTACAATGTTGTAGGCTAAGAGTCACATCCTTATTATTATTACAATATATATATATTTCTTTCTGTGTTATATCTGTTCATAAATACAGTAAAAACTACAGTCCACATCATCAGTTACCAAATAACCAATACTTTGCATTTATTTGGAACTGATGTATAAGTTTATGATTACATGGCGACATTTTGCAAAAATAAAACATAATCTCACTCCAAGCATTAGCTATGCAGACTCTTCAGACTTGGCTATATACGGTAATGATAGTGATTACAGAACATATCCGATTCTTTTCACAATAATAGTGAAAGCTTATGAAATGAATTTTACATGCATGGTGAATAGGCAGATTTTCTGATGAATCAATGATTCATGAATGACATGCAATATGTTGTTAATGCAAATGAACAGATTAGCGATTTCAGATACCAACTACCAGTAGGCAATACCGGTATAACAAGTGAGCTATAGGGGTTAATTCTATACCTACCATAATGCTCCAATAGACTGATAGCCTCAAATCATTTGTAGAATTATCTAGAAATACCTAACCTGCATCATAATCAAATCCAATGACACGCATCGATAAATGAAAGTCTATCATCTAGATTGTGACTGTAATGCAATATTCTCTTGATTTGTTAAAAAATATTGTTGAAAATAGATTGAAAAAAATATTACTTTATGGAACTAAATTCAACATCATTCGGAATTCTAATCTTTAACCCAATTTTCTCGGAACACCAATACCATGGTATAACATCAATTTATGCTATCAAAATTAATTAATTGTTGATTAACGTCATTGCAGAATTCTTTTCATCATATGCAAATATTATCAAAATGTTAAAAAGACGATAAGGCTGCATACATACAAAATTGATATTGCTGTTTATGAAATAATGCACAATGGATATTGTTTCACAAAGCTCTCTTATCCATTATGAGACTATAGCACTCTCGTAAGTGCACGATCGTCATGTATAAACAATAAACTATCACTATTAGGGTGCTATGGCCTCGTAGTAGCTAAGAGAGCTTTGTGAAACAACACCCTGCCCTAAAGATCGGCTTGATATTGACTACAGAATTATTTCCCTTGCCTTGCATCATGAATACTATGATTTGGTATTTTCGTCTTCATATTTCACGAACCGTACAGTATTTTCTGTTCTAACTACTTGGAGCATTACAGTAATGTTAGCCATTACTGAGTTAGGTCTGAGTTAGCTCTAGACTAGGTTACCTAGGTTATCAGCAGTAGCAATGAGATGCAGAGGACGGCAAGCTGATGTTAATCATACATGTTTGGGGCTGGGGCAGGGACAGGAGAGAATGAAAACTGCATGCAGCTCAAGATTGTAGTGGATCCAATTCGTCCAGGCATCAATAGTTGAGATGGAAGAACTCGGCAACTATTGGTGCCTGGACCGGTAAGAATATAGAGCAGATATATACAACAAAACAAGATACCAGAGTATGGCATCAATAAACATATATTCCAGCACTAGAAAAAACATAAACTTGAAAGGGCATAGATTTCATTTTACATAAAATTTTGAGAATCACCAATTTAACTCATATTTTAAAGGTTATTTTCTAAAGTATTCATTGTACTTGGGACGATAGGATGTGAAAATAATTCTTTTAACTTAATTATTAAATGGATAACACATCGGAGGGTATGACTAGCAGATTAAACAACTACACTACTATTTTCTGTTCCACACAATGATCGCAGCACTACAAGAGTAACTCCTGTATGCCACCATAGAGTTATGATGCTTGTAGCGCTACGATTGTTCTGTGGAACGGGGACTGGTGTAGAAGAAGAGTTAAGCCAGTAGCGACAGAAAGACGACGACAGAAAGACGTCGTCAGAGAGAGGATTCATCTGGTTGCATGCAGTCTGTCAAGTTAGTATCAACGGAGAGGGATGCTCACCTTGGTTCTACGTATACAAAGTCGCCAATGGTGTAGAGTTGGTCCTTGACTCGGAAACTGTTTTCGCTGAGTTCCGCCTGGTCCTGAAAAAAATAAAAAAAGATCCAACTAATGATTGCAACTTTAGTTGATTCTGAGGAATATTTAACCTTCTCTTTGCTGGCTTGTAGAGCAACTCTGGTTGCCTCGGGGTGATAATAGCTTAACAGGTCAACAAACCTGATGACAGACCGGGCCCTGTTCCACAGAATGATCGTAGCACTACAAGTCGTAACTCCTGTACATCAATATGGTTATGACTCTCGTAGCGACTCTCGTAGCACTACGATCGTTCTATGGAACGGGTGACTGGAAGCCATGTGTCTCGATGCATTGGCAAGACGCTGGATGAACCAAAGCTGTCACAGATACACAAAGGATGACAATATTACATTATGTACACTACAACTGGTTTCAGACCCAACTTCACGCTGTGCCATGAGCGTAGAATGACGACGACAATGGAAGCATATTTGGTATTTAACTGTACAAATACAATTGTGACTTTATTATCTCATAGAATAATAATGTAGCGCATTATAATATTATTATTATGTGAGTGAGTGAATTATTGTTTTACATCACAGCAAGAATCTTTCACCCATAGACGACAAATATTATTATGTAAATAGGATAGTAGCTATATATTCCAATCTTCCCTAATGGCAAAGCCATTCTCCACAACAAAGGACATCCCTCTACCACACACATGAACCAAAAACTCAAACCAAACAAATATCTCCAAAATTGGCCAAAGTAACGCGATCCCACATGTAATGAGATGCCACTGACCTCCGCTCTGACCTCCTCCTGAGGTTCCTCCGTGGTCTTCTTCCTCTCATCCTCCTTCTGTTCCTGAGGCAACTTCTCCTGCTTCTCCTTCTCCAGGGCAGTCTGTAGGTGGCGCTCTGTGTAGCTGAGGGCAGGGGTCAGCAGCATCTCCCCGTTTTTACACAGCTCGTCCCGGATCTTGATGAAGAACATCTGAATCTCAATGGCGTCCTCGTACAACTGTGAGAAAACACCAGAAACCAAATTGTATTAAAGAAAAAATGCCATACATGTTTGTTTGAATTGTGTCGCTTTCAAGATTATTTTACTTGTATCATGGTTTGTCAGTTTAAGGGCAGTAAGAAACCTTCAACATCTCTAGTGGCAACTGTTGCAGTAAACATGTAAGCACTGGGTGGTACTGATGAACTGTTTCACATAAATATATGTATCAAGACTGTTCTTTTTTATTATTATATTTTTGTTTAAATTGGGGTTTAGAGCTGCTTTCACAATTATTTTACTTATATCACGGATTGCCAATTTAGGGCAGGAAGAAACCTGCAACATCTGTAACGCTGAGTATTGCAGTAAGCCTGCAGGTACGTGGTAAGATGGCAGAAATCCTATTGTATCTCGACCTCGTAGAAAGGTGAATGCACATTGCTCAATCTGAAATATAAGGGTAAGATTTTTTAGTATTACCTGAGAGTCCGTTCTGCTGACTTTCCGAGCTCGTTCAAACACCTTGAACATGTCCTCTTGAAACCTGTCCACTCTTCGATAGCGACCCTGAAGAAATTATGAAAAAAATGGTGTAAAATACTTTTTTGTTTGTTTTTGAATTGGGGTTTAGAGCTGCTTTCAAGATTCTTTCACTTATATCATGGGTTGTCAGTTTAGGGCAGGAGGAAACCCACAACATCCATAGCACTGAATGTTGCAGTAAACCTGCAAGAATTGGCTGGTACTGACAGACCAAAGATGATAACCGCACTGCCACTCTACAGACAGAACATCCTATCAGTATCTCGTCAGAAAGGTAACTTTCGCGAACATTGATGCCGGGCCCCCGGGGCGGGATTTTAACCTGGAACCTTTGGCTCCAAAGTCCAATGTTCTACCACCAGCCCAAAATCCTTGTACTCCACACTTTGAAGATTATGTCCAAAAAAATTAAATTACAGGCAACATTGAGAACATTTACAATGTTGTACTACTGACCAAATATGTGGGCACGTGTTCAGAGTCATGTATGAAAATTGGAGTGAGAGTTCTTGTTTTACGTTGCTGCGGTAATCTGTCACCCATACACGATGAACGAACATTGAATGACAATATGTAAATAAACAACACCTTGTCGAGGTTCCTCTTGATCTGGTCAAATGTTATTGGCCTCCTGAGAAATCAAAGAGAAACAATTCAATTAATCCTAGATGCAATAACAAGAGCATGCATTTTAAATATCTGTATTATCATCTCTTTAAATATTAGTGCACAGAGCACTCTACAAATACAGAGTGCTAACCATTAGTGTGGCGATGTAAGAACAAATGAGAAACAGCAGCAAGTGCAAAAGTGACAGCTTGACCACAAAAGGGGTTAATCTAGCTACACACAAGGTGTTGATGAGTTTTCTTTTACGTCGCAGCGTGACGATAAGGTGTTAATCTAGCTACACACAAGGGGTGTTAATCTAGCTACACACAAGTGGCTAATCTAACTTTATTTATTTTATTTATTTGAATTGGGGTTTAGAGCCACTTTCAAGATTCTTTCACTAATATCGCGGCTTGTCAGTTGACGGCAGGAGGAAACCTGCAACATCTGTAGCGCTGAATGTTGCCATAAACCTGCAAGCACTGCTGGTACTGACAGACCAAGGATGATAACAGGTTACTCTAGTTACGTACTGGGCCGCTTCTTTCTCCTCGGCAGTCTGGCTCTGCATCAGTTCCTTGTCCTTGTCTAGGAGCTCAGCGAACGAGTCACTGTAGCATCTTCCTTCCTCGTCCTACAAAAACATTAATAATGTCTCTGTAGAGTGAGTTTAACGTTGCAGATGTCTCGGTAGAAATGTATGATAACTAAACTTGGGAAGCAACTGAAAATGTTTCTTCTTTTTTGACCTCGATTTAAAAAAATTCATTTTATATATATATATTTTATTTAAATATTTTTTTTTTTATTCATTATATATATTTTTTTATTTACAAAATGAAAAAGATATAAAAAAGGATTTTACATTTCTAAATTATTTTAAAAAGAAATTCAAAACAGGAGTGAAATGTTTCAAAATGAAAAAGATATCAAAAAGGATTTTACATTTCTAAATTATTAAAAATACAATTTCAAAACAGGTGTGAAATGCCTTGATGACAATGTTTCCAGTTATACAATTAAGAGAAAGAGATTTGTGAAGTGTAACACACCTGGTAGTTGTAGCAGGAGATGAAGAGGTTGGTCATCATTTCCTGGGTAAAAGCTCGGACATCTGGAACATCGTTTGTCCCATCAGAGGTCAGATCCATCTTCTTCTCCAGGCAAACTCTTTGTAACGTCAACGCATCCTACGTGAACACAAAAGAATTCTTGAATTTATTGTCCAGGAGGGCATTTTTTGAGACATTTAAACAAAATAAATCATAATATCTTATACTAGTATTTCATATATTTTTTTTATCAAGAGATGAAAAAAAATAAAAACAAGTACAATATGAAAATATTGAAAACCAGTGTGATGTTGAAATGTAGCTTGTTGCCCAATATACTTGTGTAGATAAATAAAATATTTTCAGGCAAATTCGTTTGACCATGTGTCAACAAACCATGATTGCATGCCTATAAGAATATTTAAATACAATAAAAATTATAGATTAACTGAAGACAAAGTTATTTCCATCTCCCCAATGCTGTTGCTATCCACTAACGATAGCGCAAAATGCATATGATACGTCTAGACGTCTAGACGTCTAGGATTTCTGGCCTACATTGACCCCCCTTTTTTTTTAAATTGGGGATTAGAGTGGCTTTCAAGATTCTTTCACTTATATCACGGCTTGTCGGTTTATGGCAGAAGGAAACCCGTAACATCCAAAGTGATAAATGTTTCAATAAACCTGCGAGCACCAGCTAGTACTGATGCATCAGGCCTCAGACTACAATTATTCATTTCCTGGTTGACTAACTTGTGGAAGTGACGTCAGAGAATATAGTCATCTGTTAGATGGGCTGTGTGCTGCTTGCAGGTAATGTTTGTGCC
>JAUTBT010004570.1:0-27146 GCA_032361225.1 Lepetodrilus schrolli | reverse complement strand
GTGGTGTGTTATCTACGTGAACTGCTATAAACCTAAGTGCATGTAATGCTAACTACGTGAATGCTATAAAGCTAACTGCCTGCCGGATACGTGAATGCTATAAAGCTAACCACATATTGTCTGCATAAAATATCTAAGAGATAGGTTGACATAATTGATGAAGTTGGATATACAAAGGACATTTTTTCTATATAATTTAGTCTCTAGAAAAGGTCTGCCATAAGATCCATTAATGATTACGTTGACATCTATACACGACAAACTCTGTTGCCACCCAGGAAAGCGTTTTCGCCGTGTTTGTTGTCAAGATGAGACCACGTGACTGCCTTATCCACCCAAGGGAAGTAAGTCCGTTTACTTCCACTTTGAAATTTTGTCCAGAGGGTGAGTGTCACTTAAAAAGATTATTCTGTGAAATAAATCATATATTATAATGCTTGGCTACACTAGTTCACTCGGTGAACACGTTTCAACACTAATGATAGATAGAATCTACGGGTAGACACAATCCACGCGAAAGACGTCAACGTCGCAGGAAGAATTTCACCTCGAAAACAGGAATCGGTGATTTGTATATTGTACATCATATAGCGAACATCTTAATCATTTGGTTAAAGAATAGTCCAGAAATATAAACGTCTATCGCACCATATGCATTTAGCTATATCGACTATATAGCGGATAGCAGACGCATATATGGAGACGAGGCAACTTTGTCTAGAGACTAAGCAATTTTGTCTAGTGAAAGAAGAAGTTTTTTTCCGAGATATTGTTAATCGATTGGAGACGGCGAAACACAGTTAAATAAAGTGTCCCAGAAATCCAGATGTGTAAACTCGCTAATAAGTTGATAAGTTCATGACATGTAGAATAAAATATAGGACGTTTTATTCGATATGCTACAACGTAACACATTTTACAAGCTCTGACCGTCATATACTCGGCCTAGTTACATGCCCTAAACTGACATGCCGTGATATGTGAAAGAATAAAAAAAAATACTCCCATTGACACTAACATCCTATAAATTATATGTGATAAGTATGTCTACTAAGTACTTCTTGCACGTCGCAAATTCGGTTCTCTTCAAGACACGGTTCCACTCCTTTACTGCGGCACCGTTTATCCAGTATGTTCCTCAGGTGTTACCAAGCAACTACTGATCACTATCTCTACTGCGCATGTGCCATTTTTACCATATGTTTTAGTTTTCCTTCAAATCCACATTAAATCCACCAGCCAAAGTACACAAATTTCATTTGAAAATATATATAAAATACCCAATAAATTAACTAGGTAATACCATGATATATCTATGTTTGGTTGTATTGCGATAATCATCCGTTAGATAGCTATCTTGAAAATAGCGCTTTTATAGCTAGCTTTAACGTCATTATCCAACATTATTCCTTATTTACACTGAGCAACCATAGGGTAATGATGGAAAATAAGGCTGATTCACCATAATTTTTAATATGCCCTGAAGAAAAGTTCGTAGTCGGATGAGTCTACCAACAATCGCTTACCTCAATACCTGTACCAGTCGGAAACCCGAACATGTAACATGTCTAACTAGACATATATAAGCCAATATATACCTTCAGCAGTCTAACTGCTAAACGTTATCTCTCATCAGATCTATGAATTTACAGTAACATCCACGTACCGGTAATTTAGTGTTGACGGCCTCAGCTGTTCGACAACGCGTCTCCGCAATTTTCTGTTGTCAAGCTGAGACCACGTGACTGCATTATTGACCCAGGGGAAGTAACTTATTTAACGTCCAATTTGCATAACGCTAAAAAGGAGTTGACGTAAAATGTGTTTTACAACCAAATGAAATATACCATGGTATTATACATGTTTTATTGAATGGTAAATGTGAGGGAGGTGGGGGTGCGTCCCTGTTTCTCTGTGTGCGCAGTTTAAATGTGAAATAACACAAGTATTGAACGAAGTGATTCTAGATGCAGGTATCTTGCCTCAATGTGAAATTATTTTATCTGATTGGTCAGAAACCCCCTGTACTCCGCCACGTGCCCATGCAATATCACTTGTCGCACGTTTTTTCTATTTTATAAAAGTCGCCTCTTCCAATGTGACATTTCACTGTTCAGCTATCGCTGTCATGTTCAAAATAAATGAGTACTGAATTGCATTTTCACTTCATGTATTAATTAATGTACAATCAGATTGACACATAGTCATGTGTTTTATACATCCAGTGTATAGACTCATCACCCTCACCCACGTCTACAGTTATTGAAAACGCGGCGTATATGTATTTTTATTTAATATATACTTTACAGTGAAAGACTGAGATTTGACACTCTGAGAAAGTGTTATCATCATTGCAGTGAAGAGAACACCTTCCGGTACCCGCTGTGAGTTCATCGTGCAACTATTTTATTACTTCACGTTTAACACTTTCGATGTACCAGTCGTTTGTGTTTGCAGATTAATAGGATATATTCTGTTTTGACTTCTATTTGTCGTTAAAACTATTGAAGTCTAGTTAGTCGGGAGTATCGCCATTGTATTTAAAAGCGTTCGATGATCTATTATGAAACGTCAGATTGCTAACTCATGACGTCAGCATACATTGTCCGGTTGGGATAATTTAGTTTTCTATTCAAAGTTTTGTTAATAATTAGATCTAAAAGTATATAATTCGTAATTCAATTGGTCAATCTTGCCCACTATGAGACCTTGTAATGACGAGTAACAATGGCCACGATGACGTCATTGTACTCATGTAAATTTACATTTCTACAAGAATAGAAGTTATGTTGATATATATTAATGCGTTTATCTCCATTCAAAATCATTATAGGCAATACAAAATAACCCACTCGTTATTCGGGATTACATGTTATCGTTCACTCGTGAAATTATTGTGGTCACTTTCTGAAACTCGAAACATTAATATAATCTGTAATCCCTCTGTCTGATGGCTATTGTCTATGCGCCCCATGTATGGATTTATTCCCTTCGTGATACTGCTACATCTTGCATTATATTGAACATACACATTACTGGCATATAATGTTTGGGGGCGGATGGGCGTCTCTCCAAAGACGTTCCCTAGGGCGGGTGGTAGCGCAGTGGTAGAACAGTTGGACTTCGGAGCAGGTTTACTGCAACATTCAGCGCTACAGATGTTGCGGGTTTCCTCCTGCCCTAAACTGACATGTCGTGATATAAGTGAAGAATCTTGAAAGCGACTCTAAACCCCAATTAATAAAATAACGAAAATATTATTTTTTTTAAATATAAAAATATAAAAAATATTTAAAAAACACGTTCCCTCATTATTTCATATTCGACTGAGTGAATGTATTAATGTATAATGTAATCTATTTGTCTATATAGTGTAGTGTATCGACTCCCAACTGTGCGTGTTTACTTACGAAACATTAAGCTCAAATAAATGTTCCAATCACTGAATTTAGAGTGACTTCTAAATCACTCGGGTAACGGGATTGGGTCACAGTATATACTGGACCAAAATGGAAGTAGTCTCGAGGTGAGCCGATTGCTTCTAATTCTACAATATATAACAACAAATGCATGGTGTTCAAATATTTATCTACAGAACAGAAGTTACATACATGTACAGTACATGTATATAGAATGAATATAGCACTATAACCAACTATGTATTACATCAATATACAAGCACTAATATGCATACAATTAACATGTAGATGCATCATATACAAACTGCTAAGCACTGACAAATATACACGCCCGTGTACATAATAATTATATAGCTCTCCGTTGTCCAAGTATACATGTATACACACACATGAATCTATACACTTTCTATTCAAAATAGTATCTAGTCCAATTTGTTCGTGTTTACAATGAGCTCAGACTGGATGTGACGTCAATGTCTTCCTCCGACACAACTGGACTAATGCTTTTCACAATCCCTGGAACTTCTTTCTTGCACACGGCACCGCCCTGCACCGGCGACACCTGAACCGCACGGACGGCACGTGGTCTGACGAGAGCAGACGGAACTGTGACCATCTTGGAAGCTGCCGAAACCAGAGGTGACGCTTCATACTTGCGTGGTGGCGGTGTTCCGTTAGTCGGCGTCGCGGGAAAGTCGAACAGTCTCTGAAAGGTGGGACTAGCGCCGGGCGAAAACATCGGGGACGTTGGAAGCATGTGCGTGATGTCCGAATATCCGGGGACCATCGGAAACATCGTTGGCGGAAGGAGAGGCGAGCAGCCGAAGAGGTATGGGTAGGAGAACGGGTATCCGTAACGGTATGACGACAAGGATGATGAAGTCGAGGTCAACGGAAGGGCCGGAGTACAGTCGGGTATCTTGGGTGGAGTCATCTTCTGGGGTGAAGGCGAGGCCGATGCAAATCCCGAGTCACGACGGGTGGAGATGCTGGTGCTCCGAGGCTTGCTGCGGCGACTTCGTGAACGGCGGTTCTGGAACCACACCTGGAAATATACACAATATTCATTAAAATCAAAACACATATATGCTTTGGTTAGATCGAAAGAGTCATATGGCATTGCAGAGACTGGTCAAAATATCTATTTTTGTTGTTGTTTCGACCCGCCTTCCCAAAATTCCGTAAACCAAAATAGCTATGGCCTCATTCAAAAACAACAAAAACTTAACTTAAGAGGTAGAATAAAATTGGCCAATGAAATATAATGAAGTAAAAGATAAGGAGTATCTATACTTCTTCCTTGCTATTTATTTATCAATAATGTTACCGATTTGAACACGACTAATAAACTCTATGATTATTTTCATGATTATTTTCATGATTATTATGTTCATGATTATTATTTTCATTATGATTATTTTCATTATGATTATTTTCATCATTATCATTTTGATTATCATCATACCTGTATCCTGGCTTCGGTGACACCAGCTTCCTCTGCCAGCTGTTCTCGGAGGTTGATGTCTGGATACGGGTTCTCGCCGAACACCACTTCCAGACGATCCAGGGCCACGTCGCTGAAAATAGTCCGGCTACGACGTTGACGACTGCGTGGAACGCCGATGGGACTTGTACTACTACTGGGTGTAGGAATACAGTCGGATTCTGAAACATACATTTATATGGTTTAAATAAATCATAGTTATAGTAATACAGGACCATACAGGAACATACAGGAACGGTAAATATCTGTGCACTACACATGAACAGACTTATGCAGCTTGAATGCGTGAAACACATATTTTGATAAATTGGCAGAACATTCGGAATTTACCATATTGATAAAGCATTGTAATGAAGGATTTTCATAATATCGTGGACTATATATCGCTTTCTTAAATCAGAAAATGCATAGCATACAAGTAAAATGTGATATTCATTTTTAATATAGTCGAATCCAAATCTTGTGCAATATTCACAAATACTAATTTCTTGATCAATACGAAGAACGGACGTGTACCTTACTTTAACGAATTATTTAACAGTCGGATATAATTTTGATTATATTGTATTATTGTTGGTTACATTTTCTTAATAATAAACAAATAGAAAGTATTTCCTATGAATATTGAAAAGAAATGCTATTATAATCAAGCCTTGACTTACCCTTCTGCTCTCCAAGAATAGATGCAACAGTAAACGACATAATGTATCCTAATAGTGTGACGATGGAATGAAAATAATGTTTAATCATTTGAACATTCTTCATACCTTTATATACCCCAGCCCTTGTCTATATTCGACACTGAGTAGAACCATCAAAAAGGCGATTAATTCAAAAGAGCCTTGACAGTTAATTAAGAGGCCATGGATCGGCTCCTTTTGTTGGAAACGATCAAAGCTCGCGTGCCACGCGTTTAGACACACCTGGTAATCGCCACCCGATTATCTAAACAAACAATCTTTTTCTCGTGACGAAATGTAGTCAAAACATTATTGCTGATTCTTTTATTGTTGTGAAAACACATCTCGGACTGAACACGGCTGTTGACCTTTGAACGTAATCAAGGAAGAGGGTCAGAGGTAGCAGTACTGGTTTCGCCAATCAGTGATTAAAGGATGAACCTATTTCTAACCAATATATTCTAGCCTAATTTATTTACATACGGATTTGATGTAATAGAAATGTAAAGATAACAATTGTGTCTAATACACTAGGTTAATTTGGGCGAAGAACCTTATTGGAAGCAGGTTTAATACCGAGGTTTACATTCTAATATTGCCATTAAAATACGGACAACTTGAAATACGTAAATTGAAGAATAGATGTTTGTGATTGTAGTAATCTAATATGATATGGGTATAGTCTATGTAATCGTGGGAAGTCTGTTGAGGATGCGTCTCATTACCTTCTTGTTGCCAAAATAATCAAGATATTAGAAATGACATGTAATTTGACATTAAAGGATACACTCTAGATGTTATTTCATATGGAACTGACCTTTGTTATAAACACACTAATCCTTTATGTTATATTAATTATAATTAGTTATAGTTATTTATATTAGTTATTATCCTTTATGTTACATTAGTTCTTTATATTAGTATTGTACATTAATCTATTGAAACGTCTAAGAGATTTACAAATTAAGTCTATATTTTATTGTAATGTGTGATACTGTATTGAAAAATATAATATAATATAATATCATTGCATTGCATTGTACTATGATTATACCGTTGTCTTCATGTAAATTGTCATATATGTCATATATGTTGTATAACCTTAACATTGAGTGTCAATGATTTCGTTATGGGAGAGACGTTTAAATAAGTTAATTAAGTTAACAACACAATTATCTGGGAGAGGTTCGAAAATACAAAAATCGATTACATTTTTTTTGGTATCCGTTTAAAATTGTTATCACCACTAAACAATTGTCAGGTTTTACTGAAGAAAGACATACGACCATTTTCTTCAGATTATATCTCTTTCGTAAATAAGTGTTGTTGTGGCATTGCGAACCACGCTATCGGTGAATACTAATTGATTGCTGGATTTTGCAATGGTGTCTAAAATGGTAAGAATCTGTGCTTTGAAAATATGTGTTACACTTTATGGCAGAAGTGCGTTAAACATAACAATTTAAGTATACAAGTATATTCACCAATTAACCAACTTTCACACCACCGAGTATCTAATATAGTCGTAGCACGAGTGGTATTAGACAGTGACTTAGTCTATAGTTATTTCATTCCCTGTTTATGGACCCGCCGACCCGATCTTTTTTTCCACTTTGGAAAATAAAAATAAATATTTGTATTATATTCAGCCGACAATGTACGCGTATTGTGAAAATTATAATAATAAATGATGAAGGAAAAGGGCAAATAACCCATCACTGAACACGAACCAAGACTAGCAGGCAATGGTGGACACAAAGTTGAAGCCAATTGGATTACTTACTGGTAAATATGTAAAATAAAAGTCATTTATAACAATTACTGCTATTAACCAGTATTTAAATCCAAACAACCAATGTGTACTAGTGTTTATTACAATTATTTACAAATATATGGTTTAAACAATATTTATTCTCATGACAAGACATACATACACGATATTTAACAATACAATAATTATATAATTGTATCACGAGAGGGGATTAACAAACAGGATGTTACCATCCTATAATAATGTCGCAATATGAATTCATGATTTTTAACAGGGATATCATCTTTACCACGAAGAATTCACTCAATATTTACATCTTGCAAATAAAAGTATTTCTTAGATCTAATAGTTTCATATTTTTTAAGTTAAGAAGTAATGAGCTGGATCTTCATTTGAATGGCCACACGAACAAGAACTATCATTTAACAAGTATCGAGCATATTTCTGAACATTTAAATCGCTGCAGCCAAGTCTGATACTAGAAAGTATAACTTGAGTACAGCGGTGTCCAAAATTGAAATGTAATAATAGACTAGCGTTTCTTTTTCTATTACAATTGGTCATGTTTTTAAATTTAGTTATATTGTCAGCCATCTTTATTTCCTCATCCTGCTCATTCCATGCTTTAATAGTGGATGGAAAAATTCCTGTTCAATTTTGACCCAGTTTTTTACCCTGTTTGTTGTAAATTATTCGCATTACGCAAATTGTAACGATTTGCTTGGTAGACCGTGTTTGGTATTTGAACAGATAAATAATTTGCTGCTAAGCCGTGTACCATTTTGTAAAACATACAGTTTATGTTGTTTTCTACGTTCTGCGAGTAGGCACAACTCAGTTTCTTGATACAATTTTTCATGACATGTTCCACGAACTACCCCACATATCGTACGGATAGCATCTGGATGCAATTTTCTCCTGTTCCTGAGTACAATTTGACCATACTTGATCGCAATAGTCAAATATAGGTCAGATATACGAGTTGTAGAGTAATTCAAAATATTTTCTTTTTAGACGATATAAACTGCGCAGACAGTTGATTAATGGACTAACTTTAGAGGACACATACATGATATGGGAGTGCCAGCTTCAGTGTGATTGAAAACACACACCAAGATGTTTATGTTCTTCTACCTCTGGTATAGTTGTGTAATATAATTTTAAGACAAATTTATTGTTAGGGGACCCGCTTTCCGAGTAAATTTGCAGGATTAAATTTAACTTGCCAGTCATTAGCCCATTCTTTTAAGATCGTCATTTATGATTTCACTAGCAATGTGTGGGTCTTCAATAACAATGAACAAAGAAGTGTCATCAGCAAACAGCCTAATATTGCTAGTTATACCAGTAGTTATGTATATAAGAAATAGTAAGGGCCCTAGGACCGAGCCTTACGGTACCCCAACAAGTACAGATTTGCTGTCAGAATGGACGCCATTTATTACGACAGTTTGTGAACGATTAGATAAATAACTATTAAACAGGCTAGTAGTTTACCGCATATTCCGCATGAATTTAGCTTTGCAAGAAGGCCGCTATGCCATACGCGATCGAAGGCTTTACTAATGTAGCAGAAAACAGCTCGGACTTCTTTCCTGCTATCAACAGCTTGCAGTATAAGGTTATACATATCAATTAGTTGTTCTCTTTGGTATGTACACGTCAAGCAGCTCTGTGTGGTAGGATGGTGCAAGGTTGTGTAGACATTTATAACAATACAGCAGGACCTTGTAGTCTATCCGTTCAGATATTGGCAGCCAGTGGAGAGTTTTCAGCAGTGAAGTGATGTGGTCATATTTTGAAGATCTGAAGATGATACTGCTGCTGTATTTTGTATAACCTGAAGTAGGTAGGCATATGGTCTGTCCTTAATGAACATGATGGTAAACATATAACAAAGGCACATATACTGGAAGGACATTTAGTCATATTGGCAGGTAATACAAGCACACCATTGCACAGTGGAGATAATAAATAGTATAAGGAGAAAATTGCATACAATGTACACCAGTCCACAAGCAGTTTCACTCCATTGAATCAGGTGAAGTTAGTTTTGCAAATTCAGTCAGGCCTTTGCAATAAAATATACTTTGTATGACCTTTAGATGGCATTACATGCAAAGGAGGAATAGTACATTAATGTACAAAAAAAATTAATATGTATACATGTATAATGTATTTAATAGGATTTTAATTACATGCTTCCATATGATTTACATTAACCACAAAAATGGCTCATCCAAAATAAATTACATTATATAAATTTATTAATGTTCTATATTGCAAAATAAAAATATTTTAATTTCGTAGTAATTACAAAAGAAAAAATGGCACTAAAAAATATCAAATTTACAAAACATAAAAATATTTTAAAAATACAATATTTATGCAAGGCCTGGCTGAATAAGCTAATATATCAGCAGGCCATTATCGCCAAGCTTTGTCAAGCAATAAATACAGGTCGTATATACACTTGAATTGCATTATGTCAATATATATGCCAAGCTTGCTGAGAAATAGAAACCTTTATAAATCTGCTCGATCTTTAATGATGGCATTTTCTCCAAGATATCAGAAATAGCAACGACTAATAATACTACTACAATCTAGATATACATATGACTTCCTTGAGTCTCAATCTCCATAATAATATTATGATTACTTTCTAGTTACTATCCGCTTTATTTAAATATTTAAATAGCTGTCCAGGTCACCAATAATGTCGAAAGTTAATATCTGATATCTTGATATATTTTGAATATATTTACATTTTCGATATACACAGAACAGATTTAATCAAATCTGTTTAAAGAGATTTTTTTGCAAGTTGAATTAACTATGTAGTTATAATTTATGTGAACACCGAAACGGAAATTCAGCTTAGCTTGTCAGATTACAAAAAATATATAGAGTTCAAATCCAAATGGGGGATCTCATGGAAAACAGTCCATTCCTTATTTGTTGATGGGTCAAGTGCAATGTCAATATGCATACTTTACAGTTGGTTTATGTGCACCTATCATCGCCTATGTGTTTTACTTTCTCATGTTTACTATAGGTTCTCCTCCTCTCTTTACCACATCACCATGAGATCACTGAAAAAAAATCCCAACTCATTCACTCACTGAACACTCTTATGCTTCCAGCTGCATTGTTAGCTCACGTACAAAAGGACAGAATATAATAATACCCGATGCAAGCTACATTTTAAAGAATATGACACTATGGTACTGGATAACGAATTAATACTGGCCCCGAGATTAACAGGCATGGTAATTTCAGTGGAAAACAAGCCCGGGCTGCAGGTCCTAAGCCACATCCAGGGCAAATAAAATCGCCCTCTGGACAAATAAATCAGCGGATTTCTGTGGATCCACGGAAAATTGCCATGCCTGGATTACGATACTTTTGAGTACAATTTCATGCTCAATTCAATTTTATTGAATTAGTGCTTTTTAGGGACTATTTCACCCATATGCAACATTTGTTCACAAATCCCCATATAAAATTTTAGCTTGTGCATGAAATCGTACTCAAAATGTTTTGTAATCTCAAGGCCCGTATACACTGCAGACCAAGATTCATCAAATTCACATATAAAATATATTATGCTTTAAATTTAATTTTTTTAATTTGACGTAGAAGTTGATGTATAATTTGACTTATTCAACATAGAAGTCTCACATCATAAATTCAAATTTCACATAATTTTGTATAATCTCGCTCGCAATTGACATGACATTTCTATTCATGTTTGCGATGAATTGAAAATAAATCCAGAAATGCTGAATGACTTTGTTGCTCTGTATTCATGACATGATAACAGAATTGTCTTCAAGAACTAAATAGCATACAAAGAACAAATATGTATGCTCAGATGACAATCACTTTAGTGTCATACATAATTTTGATAATGAAAACGTAATCCATGTTATGACATGCAAACACTTCATAAAACCTTTCACATAATCGACACAAGCGATATAATTTGTGTACACGATTTAACGATGAATTTTAGCTGAAAATTTCAGGCATGTTTTATGCTTCAAAGGTTACTAACATTGACATTCAACATTGTTCAACCTACATGAAAACTTAATGAAAATTTGGGTACAAGAAACAATTGCTATATGGTGAAATATGATGACGATCAACAAACAGAAATATGTCAGTGATTGGCAGACGTCAACTTCCGTAGCAGAATGCTGCACTAGACAGAATGCTGCACTAGACAGATTGCTGCACTAGACAGATTGACTGTGATCAGGGAAGACATAATTAATTGACATTAATGAGATTGTTCACCATAACTACAAGGACAAACTGTTTCATGCATTGGGCGTAATTTTTTAATATGAACTAAAGCATGCATGGAACCAACATCAAGGGTTTGATCATGTTGATAAATAATTTATCTCATTAAAAAAAATCACATCTCATATGACATTCTTCAGATATTTGGAAAGGTACGTCTTGGGTTGTGGTTGCAGGCAACAGACAATTGTGATTTCAAAATTGATAAAATAAATCCGTGGTTTGGGGGCCAAGCCACTTCCAGTGCAAATAAATCGACCCCTGGACAAATAAATCAGCATATTTCAGCAGATCTGTAGAAAATTGCTTTGCCTGTGGCTGACAACCTAAGATTTTTGAAATATTTGAGGAGTGAATACTTGAGATCTGTTTTTTAAATGGTTCATAAATTGAGGAATTGATATTACTTTTATAGTCTGGCAGGTAAATTTCTGTTTGGTACCATTACTCAAAAACCAGTTAACTCGGGTCACTCAAATTTGGTACAGTGTGAGGAAATGTGTGTACCCTACCAATTCCAAAAGTACAACTATTTAACGTATTACTATTTCACTTCACACTTTTGCTAAATATGCGGAGGGGTGCCGTTCTGTCATGGAACAGCGACTTACATATTCAAATGCCAATGACAATTGGTCACATGAGATCCATTAATCAATAATAAGGGTTATCTCAAAAGAAATTTAATAATTAATAATACTTGGCGTATGAGTGTCCATGCAAGTATGTTGTTGTAGAGTTTTAAGTTAACAGATTGGTTCAAAACCTCTTTCTCAATACTTCTTCATTTTATGTAAATAATGAGTTTGTAATATAGCTGTATAATGTCATATCCTTTACACATTACTAACTTGGAACCATGCATGTGTTTACGTGCTGCCAAATTTAAACAAGGGAATGGTTTGCATAATGTATCTTGATCATAAAGAAGAAGATATTCCAACTGTCGACATATACTCGTTTTCCCTATACTAGTAAGTCCATGAATTGTAGCTCCAAGAAATATTGCATTGAAAGAAGGGCTACAATTTAAATTTATATCCACGTTTTGATACCATCCAAAAGCCCAACGCATCTTGTTTTGCGCGAACTGTCATACTTCTTCACAATGTTCATGACGACCCCTTCTGAGTTTAATAATGCATGACAACTCCGTTTGGAATATCATGATATTGTCATGTGACCAATTGTCATTGGTGTTCAAATATATGTAGACCGCTGTTACATAATAGAATGTCACCCTCCACATATTTACCAAAAGTTTCAAGTGAAATAGTAATACGTTAAATAGACAGATTTTTTATTTGGAGATATATAAAGTTGTAATTGGAATTACAAGAATTTCCTAACAATGTGCCACATTTCAGTGACCTGCAATAATTAGTTTTTGAGTACTTGTACCAAACAGGGGTTTGTAGCATTACCTGCCAGACTATAAAATAGAAGAAATAATTTCGATTGCACTGTCACAAGGGATAACGTTATGTACACAAAAAATCTGTACACAAACAAATCTGTACACAAATTAAACTGTACACCATCAGTATTCTCCCTGCTGAAACAAATCGTAGTCGCACCTCTATCGGGCATGTCTGGATGACTCCAGCAAGGAGAAGGTTAAATTTAGTATTAACAATAACACTGTACACAAAGAGGAAATATTGCGTGCGGTAGAATCCACACTTAGTATGAATACATCACACAAATACACACCATGCAACAGGCTAAGAATAAGTTAGCCGCATATTATTTTGTGGTCTGCCAGCAGACACGCAGTTATCTCCCTTGCTCGTGTGTGGACCAGCCACTGAAGGAATGGGGACATGCAAATGTTCTTTTTTCCTTCAACACTCAACATGCTATGGATCCCTGCTATTATCACTGCTTCTCATTCTTCTTTGTGAATCACTGTGTCACCTTATTGTCGACATTCATCTGTTTCTTCGTGTTCATTTGGCTACATAATGAACCATATGCAGTTATAATGTGCGCCTTAATATGTTTAAGTCAATTTCGCATAGGTAGCATTGGTCGACTGGGGTGCAGACTTCATAACGTGCTTATCAACATTACCATCCACATATGTCATACCCATAAATACAAAAAAACACTTCACAACATTCAATAAATATTCTTTCGGCAGTTATGGGCACAATCCATTGTATATTCCAGCATTCCACATTCAACAAAACATGCTCATTATGCCAAAAACACTAGTTCAAATCATGTCAATTATCACTAATTTGAACTATTTTCTACATTTCAAATTATGCAGACATCGATATGCAAAACAAATCAAAACATACAGTAACTGGCAAACAAACACCGTCAATTCTATAATTGCATCATCAAATTAAAAATACGACTTGAGTTACCCTATACTGAACCACTAGTGGGATTTGCAAGCAAATTCTCCTGTATGTATAATTTCATTGTATCAGCAACACAACACAGCAAATATAGAAACTGCCAACAATGTTTTCGCATTGCCCTGGGACTTTGCATTGCCTTGGGAACTTCCACATTGCCTTGGGAACTTCCACATTTCCCTGGGAACTTCCAAGTTGCTTTGGGAACTTCCACATTGTCCTGGGACTTCAATATCCGTCTTGCCAAGATTTGGTGATGACACAACAAGCAGGAACTTCAATAGGTAGAAATATTCCTGGTAGATTTAAAAGCTTGTCTATTATGTCACTTCAGTTAGTCAATCAATGAACATATCCAATCTGGCATTTTCGTGCATCTTGGGTGAAAGGTTGATTAACAGTATCGGCCATTTTGGATTTAAGCAATGATACACAAAAGCACATTTCCAGGGTGGGCGGTTACACCGAAAGTGAAGCAATCCTACAAGGACAGATAACTCTCAATGATATGAATGGCAACGCGCTGCAATCCATTGTGGTCAATATTCACCATTGTCTTTAACAAGTACAACATATATACACACATGGTTCCGGTACCAAACACCTTGGTCTTTGGTAAGATTTCGTAGAATTCCACCATAGCATAAATCTCATATAACAGCAGATTCATTCATGATTTCTAATTCATGAATAACTTCCAGTGCTTGCCACTAGGTTTTTGCATAAATGTAAAGTATCTCTACAGCGAGGTTTCTCTTCAACCAAGTCATGCAGCTTCCGACTGCTTAATACCGTAGTATTCTCTAATTTCCAATATTTAACTCTCTCTATGCTGTGGACGACCAGAGATGCCCTAAAGAGCAGTGGCTGTGCCTGACCCAGTAGGGAGAGGGTTAACCTCCAATGGCAATGTTAAATGTTCAGCTGGATTTCTTTACTGTCAGAGTCTATGAATCAGAGTCAGAGGCCGACCATTGCTTTGATTTTTGTTAATGTGAAAGTTAAAATGACGACAGACAGGAATCTTTTTGAATCCCTTTCCGATGGGTTTTTTTCCTGAGTCGAAACAGAATATTAATAAATATTGGGGATCAGTCTACTTCTATCCTCTTGCGAACTTGTCTGGGTTTGATTTTCTCGGAGATCTGCCACAAAAGTTCCTCTGATAAGTAGTTGTCAAAGTCATTGATTATCATCACTATCTTCTCATTCTTCTTGCAGTCGAAGTTGCTGTAGGACAGAGAGAATACACAAGAATATGAGAACATGTAAATACAAAAATGGACCACAATTGTAATGCATAGTCAGTGGAAAATTAGCATTTTAGCAGCTCCTTTCATATACATATTATACCAATCAATATAATTTTAGTTAAAATTATTTATTTTCACCCTCTGATAATAATAATAATAATAATGAGTGAGAGTGAGTGAGTGAGTGAGTGAGTGAGTGAGTGAGTGAGTGAGTGAGTGAGTGAGTGAGTGAGTGAGTGAGTGAGTGAGTAAATTATTGTTTTACGTCATTGTGGAAATCTTTCACTAATACATGACGATTAATATTTAATTATGCTATAAATGAATAATAATAATAATTATATGAATACTTGTATGGCACCAAATCCATATGTTAACATGTGCTCAAGGTTCTATATATTATAATACGTATGGATAGTCTACTTATAATGTTGAAATACTACCAGGACATTATAACATTTTATTATATAAAATACTTTATTCACAATGTGATGTATGAAATGATAGACAGGATTCAATGAACAGTCCTAAGAGAAAACTTAAATCTGTGTAGATTATACTGTAAAGAATATCACACTCGTACCATGACTTTAAACATTGTTATAAAAGTATTTATTCAAATTGTGATGTTGACAAGTTGGCGGCAACAGAATTTTGTTTGAACAATGAGTCGTCCTAAAAGAAAAATTTATTTATTTATTTATTTTTAAATTTGGGTTTAGTGCCACTTTTAAGATTCTTTCACTTACATCGCAGCTTGTCAGTTTAGGACAGGAGAAAACCCGCAACATCCGCAGCACTGAATGTTGCTGTAAACCTGCGCGCACCAAACCAAAAACTTACCACTTCTTAAACCTGCGCATACTGTCTAGGATGTTGAACTGTTGCCAGCGCTTGGAAAAGTTGATATTCTGATCTGGCAAAAGGTCTTGGTTCCCAATGTTGATGAATGTCAAGTCTTGAAGAATTAGACCCCTGTGAATAAACGTACAAATGCAATGATCAACAATCAATCTCTGCTAAAATTCTCATTGGAAGTAACATCTGTATCTACATCTTCCCTTGGCATGGTCGTGAATTTGTGATAATATTCTGGATTTGCCTGTACGAAATGGGTTCTCTAAAGTAACTTTAAAGTATGTTAAATACCCCCCTAAAAAGACCAACGTCTCACTGGTTCACTTTGCCTCTAAATCTTTATTCATCATAATAACAGACTCTAAACTGATCTCTAAATATGCTGCATAAATCTAAATCTATTATGAATTATCTCCCTTGATGTAAGACTTGGAGCCCGTTCGTTTGAGCTGCGCGAAGTGTTCTCAGACAGACAGGTGATGTCACTCCAGTACGGTGTACTGAGTGAAAGGAACGACTCGCACACGTCTCACACAAGAAAGATGGTGGCAAAGGGTTGCCTTAGATGTGGTGATGTCACTGTACTTTTCCTGTGTGGTCTGCACTACCTCACCAGCGAGTACAGACCGCGCAGTGTGTGAGACGTTCCATTGACAAAATTGTCTGTTCGGAGTACTCCGAACACTTTGCACAGGTCAAAGGAATTTCACCTTACAAATATGATATACAAGGCTATTGTGTCTCTGTTAGCACCTGTTATCTATTAAGAATGATCTCCCTTGATGTGAAACTTACAAATATGGGATACAAGGTGGTTCTGTCTCTGATAATGCCTGTCGGTAAGCTCGGAATGAAGATGAACTATCAATCAGTTGGCAAAATTCCTTCAATGCCTGGAAGAAAAGTGTACACCATTCAGTCTTGTGTCACCTGCCATGCTGTGTTTCAAATGTGAAGTATCTTCACACAAGGAACTATACAGAATGGCATTCCAATATGACAAACACATGATATCAGCAATTATTTTTCATTGGGAGCGATTGAGTTATTGTTTGACATTGCAGTGGGAATCTTTCACCCATACGTGATGATGAATTATGAAGATACTTACTTTTACGATCGAAGAACAAGACAATAGTAACCTTTCCTTTTCCCACGTTCAACTTCAAACGTGAGAATTCCTATGAATTACGTCACATTATTTTCTTGAACCCGTGATATTGTTCACACACATGTTCTAACTTACACTTCAATGTGGGCAAGCCTGTCAAATATCACGTGATCAACAAAATTAAGTAATGTAATACGCAGGAATTCTCACATTTGATAGCGGTACTATTATTATATATTGGTGACTGTACGAGCTATACAGTAATGTGACTGACCTCTAGATTGTGTTTCTGCCACTCTAGTCGTCTGACGGGCGCCGAGTCAAGCGCCGAGAGTATCGCCAGGTACGAGTTGAAGTTGCTGATCCTCCTCAGATGCTACAACAACAACAACATTGTATTTAATATGTTATAAATAATAGCTACGGTTTAGAGCTACTTTCAAAACTACTTCCCTTCAACATCTTTCACCAAGTGGTGAAAAATATTTACTTGGTGTTAACAGTCGATTCCAAGATTGTTTCCAGTATATTGCAGTTTGTCAGTTTTAAGGCAGGGAAAACAAATCCTGGAACATTTTCAGCCAATAGTGTTGCTGTAGATTTGAGAAATTCCCTGGAACCACTCACTTACAATTTCACATAAAAAAGTTGGTCAACATCAATTTGCAAACATTTGTCGGTATGTTACAGCTCAATAATTTTATTCATACATAAAGATAAAAAGTTTAGAATTTTACCCTCATTATTTTAATGAACTTGATAAGGTACTTTTCCCTGTCTTTAGGATCTTCTTGTGTTAGAATTCTTGTGCGACACCTGAAAAGAACAAGAAAAACAATCGCTTAATTATATGCTAATTAAAAATATTAAAATAATATTTTATAGAATTTCATGTACTACACATCATATTGAACTATTATATACCCTGGGAAAACACTGGGCCACCGAGATTGTGAAACATTTTGAGTAACATTTTATGCTAAAAACTAAAATTTCATACAGAATCTCAGGATTTGGGAAGAAAACTTAAGAGTTGAGCATGAAATTGTACTTAACAGTTTTGTAATTTCGGGGGCCAGAGGATAAATATGTTATCAGAGGACTCACCAATATGACATCTTGTTGAAATGTTCTGTGAAGTGGGTCAGGTTAGGGCTGAGTTCTTCTGACTGCTCCTTGGCCCATAGCAACACCTCCGGGATCTGGAACAGAACGTCAAATTGAGGACCTTGGGCCTTTTATCAGGGTATCGTAGAACGATCGGAGCACTGATTTATTATTTTTAAATTTGGGTTTAGAGCCACTTTCTAGATTCTTTCACTTATATCATGGCTTTTCAGTTTAAGGCAGGAGGAAACCTGCGAGCACTGGCTGGTACTGACAGACCAAGGATAACTGCATTGCCACAGTACATACAGCGCATCACATCATGATCACGGCAGAAAGGTAACTTTCGCGAACATTGATGCTGGGTTCCTGGGATGGGATTTGAAGTCCAACGTTCTACCATTGCACATCAACCGGCCCTGTATATTTAAAGTATATATTTACCTCTATCTTCTGGAAAAGCTCTGCATCCATTAGAGTCATCTGCTCTGCAATATCTTGAGACTTGAAATGCAGTAGATCTGGTAAGCTGAAATGAAGAGAGATATCACATCAAATCTGACTAAAAACACAACATTCTGCTTCTTAATGAACTTATTTTATCATTTCTAAAATATAACCATAACCTGGGACCAAAAGGCTCCACCTGTACCATTTACATCTGATATTATTTACAAAAATATGTTATTATCTTTCATTAATGTTTGTATTACAAAAGTGTATTACTCGAGTGTATTACACAAGTGTAATAACAGTTTTATCACATAAATCAAACTTAATCGAAACTAACCATTTTTTCAATAGGAATATAGTAAAGAATATAGTTCTTTGGCCACTTTTGTAGGAAATCTAGGTATTTATCAAACACTTGAAAATGGCATATAATTAATGTATACGCAAACTGTTTTGTTAACAAAATTGAATAAAGTATAAAAATCACAAAGAAACCCAGTTGTCTCCCTTATATAATTCCACCTTTATTGCACCACTGATATCGTATTCCTGTTATCGCTATTTTATGCGAGAGTGAGTGAATTATTGTTTTACGTCACATTGGGAATCTTTCACCCATACGTGACGACTATTTTATGTGATAAATATGAATACTAAAAGAACACGAATCACACAGCAGACACCTACTTCTGTGAGAGGTTGATGGACTGAACGTGTGCCGTGGTGTTGCTGATCTCGTTAAGGATCCGTTGACGCTGGTCGCACTTCTCGATGATCTTCTTCCGGAGGATCCTGGCCAGCATTAGCTCCCCCTGGCAGACCAGCTCGTACACCAGGTCCATCATGCTCTTCACTACCTCGTCCTCCAGCTCCATGAAGCTGCAAATATGGTACACCCTCATTATAACGCCCATCTATGGACAGCGGAATCGGATAAACTGCAGGATCAGACGTGGATCCTGTTTTTATTTCTGTTGTTTCTGTTTTACTTCGTTTGGGCAAAGTTATTTGATTCCCTGGTTTCTGTATCTGCTGACTCGATTTTTCCCCCACACTTTTGAAAATAAAAATAATATTTTGTATTATATTCTGCCAATAATGTACCACTTAAAAAAAAAAATGTATTCCCTGGTTTACGTATCCGCCGACCCGATTTTTTCCACTTTTGAAAATAAAAATAATAATTTTCATTATATTCTGCCAATAATGTACCACTTAATTTTTTTTATTGTATTCCCTGGTTTATGGATCCGCCGAGCAGATTTTTCCACTTTAAAAAAAATAAATAATGATTTTCATTATATTCTGCCGATAGTGTACTACTAGTCTTTAGAAAATAATAATAATAAATGGTGAAATAGTAAGTCGCATAAACCATCACTGGATACAAACAAAGACTGGCAGGCAAAGGTTGACACAAAGTTGAAGCCAGTTTGATTGTTTACTGGTAAATATGTATAACAAAAGTTTAATCTACAACAATTACTGCTATTGACAGTACCAGCCAGTGCTCACAGGTTTCCTGCAACATTCAGCACTACGGATGTTGCAAGTTTCCTCCTGCTCAAAACTGACAAGCCGTGATATAAGTGAAAGAATCTCTAAAGCGACACTAAACCCCAAATAAAATTAATTTTAAAAATACTGACAAGCAGTACATTGAAAATAGTTGAGAATAATAACTCGTAGAATTCAAGGTCAGGGTAAGCTAAAATTGAAGGTCAAAGTCACATAATGACTCACCCTAGTTCATCCACAACCCGTATCAGCAAAGAAAAGGAGTTCCTAGAGAGCCTCTTTTTATCAGTAGAGTGCTGGAACTTGTAAAATCGGTACAGTAATTTATCTATTAGATCTTTGCAGGAGATGAACGTCCTGTACGTGGTCAGGAAGGCTTCTTGGTAGATAAATTCTGAAACACAGAAAGAATTATAATTTGAACACGAGGAAGAAATTGTTGAGTTTTAATCTGATGATTTCTACCTCTACCAGATCAAAGAAATATAATTCTAGGCACCATGAGCTGGACGTTATAATCTAGGAAATTTTAGTTGACATTATCATCTATAAGCTTGAATTAATATTATTTTAATTCGTAAAGAAGCACACAAAAAATGGATCAGCAACTAAACATCTGGTTTATTCCCCTGTTAGCATAAACAAATTATTCAATTTCATGCTGCCACTTCGCTAATATTGATAATCCAAATAAACATCACTCAGATTAGTAACATTTCTAAAAATATTGCTGCAAAAATGTCTACAAAGCATATTTACTGATATTTGTTTATAAGTCTTACGGAATGCTATCCAGAATAAACAACCAAAGCAATAATGTTGTCATAGTAGAAATTAATATACTAGTACTCAACAAAATTAATTAATGGCCAATGGCCTTATTTTGGACATAAAATTTTGTAAATGACCTCCTGGAAATGTGTATAACACAACTGGTACCAACTTAACTGTAAACAATTAATCTTGCGTCTTAAATACCAACAAGATAAACGACAACAAGACATTATTCATATACGGCCAAAAAAACTTTAAATCCAGAAACAATTAATTTTCTTTACAAAGTTTGAGTAAACGGGATAAAAGCGGTTTTCAAGGATTATTTGTATAACGCGACAGAAGTGTGGCTAATACTTGGAGGAAAACCTGCCACAACTATAAGCTGTATAAGCGCAAAAAAACACACCTCAGCTGGCAGCACCATATCTACATGGACGATGTCGGTAAGATCTATTCCCTGGACCTGGACCTGGACTTGTGGTCTATTCACTGGACCCAGACCTAATTCCTGGCAATCTGATGGGCTCGTGTGACCCAAAATATGAATAAAATATTGTACATCATGTTTCGATAAGTGAGCCAATCAGATTACTGGGAATTGTGTCCGGGTCAGGTGAATAGAACGCAAGTCTGGGTCTGGTTCCGTGTGCAGGTAATAGACCCCGCCGACGATGTCTAGAATATAATTCTGACAACATCCACGTTATGTAGCACATCCTACTAGCAGTACAGGGAAAATATTGGCGGTAACAAACAGCTAAATAATAATATAATAACTACATCTTTCTAAAAGTACTGAACCCATGACCTAATTTCTATAAAAATAATACATGTTTGGTGTAATATTCCGTGATCATAAGCATATAATACAGAACTTGGAGCTAGCCGAATGCATTCAACCTCCACCTGGTAATATCAATACCATGCTCGTATTATCTGTCGTCATTGCATGCAACACACAGTACGCCATTGCTTTTTTCTCCACTGATATCGTGGGAAAAGACATTCAATAAACCATGTCAGCATCAGTTGTTAAACTTGTGAGAAATACTTCGACAATATTTTATTTATATCTATGTAAGTAACCATACTGGACAGTCGTTGAAACAACAGTCAATTGGACATGGTGTGGAATAACCAATCAAAATCAATTTACATTGCCACACCTCTCACGGATAATTTTGCTTATTTTCCTATGGGGGTCAGTGGAGAAATGGAAATGTGCTTCCAGTGAGTTACATGCATTATAGTTTGGCATGAAATGCATTGACACCCCTATTTCGTAGATTATCTTGGTAAATACTTCATGGATTGACAAACAAAAAAACTTCAATTTCATATTTTGTTTGTCCTAACCAAAATTAGGGGTGTCAATGGATTTCATTATAAACTATATCTGTGAAGCATTTCTGGCTTCAACATCTGCTTCTTTCCCAGAGATGCCAACATCATTTAGAGTTGATAGTATTTTTTCTAATTATGTAATTAATAATACAAATTACCGTAGTAAAAATGTGCTGCTATATGTACGAAATATCTTTGCTTTTATTGGTGTATTTTTTTATTCAGTCATATACTGAAGTCAAATATGAATAAGAATTATTGTAAATCAAAATGTAAATAAAAAGTTTTATTAATTAAATTTTGAGAAATTGGGCAATCATAGCATTTTAATACTTTCAATGCTATCCAAAATTCAATGAAGTTAATATCGGGACATTATATTGACATGATAATTTGTGATAGTGGTGAAAGTTCACTATTCATTTTCCATTCTATTTCAACACAGGTAGAAAATATAAACTTTCCACTACTGTTACACTTAGTAATACTAATACTAATGTCTAATGGTTGAGCTGTAACGGTAGAGGAAATTAGGAGCCATTTGGACAATATTGTACAGTAAAAAACTGGCCTTTAGATTACGAAACATTTTTGAGTATGATTTCATGTTCAACTAAAAGTTTTGTTCACAAATCCCCATATATAATTTGAGCTTGAGCATAAACTTGTACTCAAAAGGTTGCACATAGTTTGAAGGTCATGAGATATATATAGTCGAGGAAATAGAATTGTACTGGCAAAGACATTTTAGAATTGAGGTGACACATCATTATAGGTCCTAATTTGCATGAGTGAGTTTGAATGTTTAGATATATACTCAACAAAATAAATTAAGGAGCGGCAGATATTTTATGGGAGAAGCTTTCTTCCAAATTGCGATACTCGGCTTGAAGAATCTGGTGCCATTCTTCTTTCAATGTGTCTGTTAGTTCTTGAAGAGTACCTGGAACCTGTAGATGTTTGGAAAGTCTTCTTATTATAATAATACAAGTTAAATTACAATGTCTCCAAAAATAACTACTGGCGCTTAATTAATTTTGTTGATTATATATCAGAGATGGGAGCTTGTTGGCAAATACTATGTTGTACATTTGGGAATTGAGGTCTTCCAGTATCTAGAGTAACATCAATATGTTAACATGAAATCCTTTGACATAGGCTCTAATGAAAGGTGTCAATATTCCCAGATTGGAAGTGCCAAACTACGCATAAAATATATCAAAGTTCATCAAGTTAAATGTGTTCTTTGACAACTACAAACAAACATTAATGTTTCTTGGAAATCATCTTTCTTTATTGTATAATATGTTTGATCTATTTCAAAATGGATGTAAAATATAGAATTTGAGAAAATGTATGGTAAAAGATAAAGGGGAAATAATTCAGATTAAGTTTTTATAAACATTTTTTTTTAAAATCGTGAATTGGTCTTGGCGACTATTGCTAGTGTTAATGTAAAACTGTGGATGTTAATAAACAACAGACAGTGGTAGCACTTCAATTCAGCCCCAAGATTACGAATCGTTTTTGAGTACGATTTCAGGCTCAACTCAAAGTTTTGTTCACAAATCCCCAAATAATATTTGATATAGAGCAGGAAATCATACTCAAAAAGTTTCATAATCTCGTGACCAGATCAAATACATAATACACACAATTTTCAATAAAAATAAAACCAATAAATATATGTTAACACAGCATAATCATGACATGAACAGTGTAAAATCAATCAAAGATATTTAGGTTTAGCGAGTAGAATGTAAAATATATGTTTTGTTTGAAGAATGAGCTGAATGCTTTATAGTTTAGTGATAATAGTGATCCATTAGATTGGTTGAAGAACAAAGATTACATTCTCTAGCATTATTAGTAACATACTAACAATAGAACAATTGTCAGCTCTGTAATTTCAGGAATAATGAACTAAAAAATGCACACAAAAACTTAACAAAGTGATACAAGCCATATATATACAAAGGGAGGTAATGATATGATGAGATTAAACAAATAAAATTCAACATTCAAACCTTCCATGCTGTTACTAAGGAAAACTAAAAATGTGACAGACAAACAACAAACTTCTAGACATATTGATTTGTAACAGATACAACTTTTCTCCAATTGAGAAAAATTAATAATGGCAGAGAATACATTTATATTATTTGGAAAATTTCAAATTTTAGAAAAACTTTAATTTAACTTTTTCATTATTTCAAAATTTTAATTAATTGAAACCAAGCATTATTATGATATATAATCTGTCATTATTCAGATATTTATACAAAATATACAAATAGCTATATTTGGAAAATAATGATTTGACTACATATTCCTAAATAATTGAGAAAATTCACACCAATAATATACTTCCTTGCTGATATTTGGCAGAGGGAGCAGGGTTAAAGAAGGGGACATAACTCCATCAATCTTACCTTCTTGATCTACGACATCTCCTTGAGAGCCTTGGGTGAAGAATGCAGAGATATGATTGACACATGCAACGCGACATGTGAAGGGGTTTGGGAGAAACACTAAATTATTATGTCTATACGCTAATATCAACTCTCGCAGGAAAACAAAGAACCAAGTTATCGTTTAATTGTAGCATGAACACACAATAAAATATGAATAAAAGAAAAATGTTAAATTTACATTTTGAAAAATAAAATAATTTGTGGAATGCAACTATTGTGGAGAACATGGTATTTAAATTTACATCAATGCAAAGATTTTAAACTGATACATTTACTTTGTAGAAAACTAAATATGCCAATGTTCTGTAAATGTTTGTTCTTAATTACTTAAGAGAAATCATTTAAATTTTGAAAGAAGGTAAAAAAATTTTTTTTCTTAATTCACATGTTGCAAATGATATTTTTCAAAGATTTCTACCACTTGCTCATTGTCAAACACCAATACCAACCAAGCATCACAGGTTTTAGAAACAAAGCAAGGAACAAAGTGCGGTAGTTATATACGACAGAATCTTTGATTCAATATTATTATATGTGGAGCAGTAGTAATTGATCAGTATAAACAACTGAAAATAATATCAAATGTTCAATGCCGAAATAAAGACTATTGAATGTTATTATGTTAATGGTATGTAAATACTAACTATGAAATCACTAATAATAACAATAATAATAATTAAAAAAATAATAACAAACATAATTTTCTTCAGGCTTATTGTTATATGTTAAAAGTCTTTTTTATTTTAACATAAATTGAAATGTAAATATTGTAATTTTAAAAATAGCTGGTTATCATCATATACCCCCCCTGCCCCACGCAAACCTCACCCCGCTGAGGTACATACCTGATTTCCCTGCCGCTGTGGCATGTACCACCAGGGCGTCGACAGTCCCACCCCGAATGTCTGGGCCATCATCCCCCTGAAAACAAACAAATCACTTTAGGTAAGCTCTTGAATTTATGCCTAGGATGCTAATATCATAAACATTCAAATATTAGCCACCATCCGTAGCTCTATCGTGCCAATAACAAAATGTAAACATGGGGCATAAATAGAGATATGGAACCACAGCTAGGGCTTGAAAAGCCCCATATGAATCTTATTCAACCCTCGAAATTCAAAGGCTTTTGAAGCCCCATATGAACCTTGTTCAACCCTTGAAATTCAAGAGATTTTCAAGCCACATATGAAGCTTGTTCAACCCTCGAAATTCAAAGGCTTGTTCTCCATACCATGGTACCGAATTTTCTCTAATAATTCGAACCCTCTAATAGTTTGAACACCTAAATTAATTGGCGAAAATAAATTTTTTCCACCCCTAAAAATACGAACATGAACACGAATTATTAGAACACAATCAGTTTTTCTCTTTCATTGTTTTTGTTTTAAATCTTTGAGATAGTACATGTATAACTCTTCACTGTCATTCACAATGATAGTATGACCGTATTTTATTCTAAAATAACACTATTGTGTTATGTTTTGTAAATTCATCTCACCTAAAATCATTGGGTTGTTTCTTGATTATCTAGTGTTTTAATTAGATTATCAGATCAGGCAGTTCGAAGGGTTACAGGCTGGTTCGCACAAAAACCTGTTGTACCAAGTCCACGTCGCTTCGTCAGAGTCGTTTCGTGTTTAGTTTAGATTTTATGCTAGCAATTGCTATCTATTCTAATAAGGCCTTTCCCGATTGCCTTACCATCGTAGTTTACGTCTTAGAGATGATGTTTCTATGTTAAATGGTATGCACTTGCATTTAAACATCCTAGATCAAAAGTAAAAACAGAGCACATGGCATACTGTTTGTGCCATTCTATAATCACGTGACAGTCATCCAGACATGGCTATGAAGTATGTCGTACGAACAACGGAGAAATATCGAAGTACACACGCACTGCTGTGTATACCATCTTCGCAAATATATATTAATATATCACATTAATAAAGCCTTTGTTATCTTGTGCATCTCTTGAATTGAATTTGTGTTGATACACACATCTACTAATCATGCTGTCATGTGTCAGGTGAATGTCCTTGTCAATTTTAACAACTGATTGACATATTTACACAAGACTTGCTATACATATTGATTTCATATGTCATACCCATATATGAAATTCAGTCTATTTATCATCGGGACTGTAATTTTCAAGAAGCCATTCTCCGTAGCGGAGTGCGTATATTTTCTC
>JAUTBT010004559.1:0-27153 GCA_032361225.1 Lepetodrilus schrolli | reverse complement strand
CTCTCTCTCTCTCTCTCTCTCTTTGTCTGTCTGTCTTTCTCGCTCCCCCCCCCCCTTCTCTCCGTGTCCATCTTTCGCCCCCCCCCCCCCGTTCTATGGCACAGTTGCTTTTCCTGTTAGCATTGCCATTTTAGATCCACAGATTACCTTATGGTGAGTTTGTCGAACGCAATTCGCTTTACACCTCACCTTTACACCTTCTGTTCGTAGGTTAAATACAATGCAATGTCTACCAAGATATAGCTACGTCATTAAGTATTTAAAATTAATCATCATCTTACGATCAATGAACCCCTGTACGTACGTGCAATGACACGTCAGAATCTAGATATGGTCGATATTGTCACAGTGGATATTACCTGCCTCTGTTGTTGTCGCTAGCACCACCACCACCTGCACGTCCAGGGCGTCAGTGCACAGAGCTCTCTTATCCGCTAAGAGACCACAGCGCTCTCTTTGCAGTGTACGTATTTAGCTATCGGCAAAGAGAGCGTTATGGTCTCTTACTGGATAAGAGAGCTTCGTGAAAGGATACCCAGAACCACAGCACCAGCGACTGCAACCATCACCTACAATAAACATTACCTCCATGTAGTATTGCCATCTGCTGCTGCTGCTCCTCCTACTACTACTACTTATACTACGACTACTACTACTACTACTACTACTACAACTACACCTACTACTACTACCACTACTACTACTGATACTACGACGACTACTACTACAATTACTATTGATACTACGACTACTACTACTACTACAACTACATCTACTACTACTGATACTACGACGACTATTACTACAACTACAGCTACTACTATTACTACTCCTACTGCTGATACTACGACTACTACTGTTGCTACTACTACTACTACTACTGCTACTACGTATATGAGAAAGGCCAAATCTATGTCCATTATTGAGAAGTAATGGCGAAGTAATGGAGACGAAACAGACACGAGGCCTTTCTCCGACTTAAAATACAAAATTGAATTCATCCTTAGTTTGCGTTGTATCCATAGCGACCAAAAACAACTAAAATGGATAGTTTTCAATAATGAATATTGGAAATCTTCGTCATGTCATAAGGAGCCTCAATTCTCAATGTCATTTTGTTAACGTGCACCTCGTGCAATGATTGATCTCCGTATTCACAGTAATGCATTTGCATGAACACATCGTGCAGTGAATGGGTGATTCTCACTGTTTCATGAGACTAGATGAATTTGTGTTAGTTTTCGCGTAGCCTGCATAACTAAGGCGGCTGAGGGTAGGATTCACGACCAGAAAGAGTGAGTTCGATCCTGAATAATATATATATATATATATAATGATGTGGAAGTAGCCAGAAGTCTCGAGTTCGGTCCTGACTGTACTCAAGATATTTTTCAATGTGTGAGTGATGGTACACTTTTGTTTGAAATGTACACGTCAACAATCTCAAATGATGAGTTTCAAAATTGTACATCCCTGAATATAATGAACAGAAAACTGTACATTCGTGAAAAATAATCTACAGAATTCCAATGGACCAAAATGGCAGCTGTATTTTAATGACAGATAATGGATAGATTTCTGCTACTGATATTACTCTTTACCAATGCTATTTGCGTCAGTCCGTCAACCTTACAAGACTTTCCTTTTAACTAAGAGAACAAGCCACGCTTTCTTTGCCGTTTTGGAATAAAAACCTAGCAACACATGGTTGTGAAATATAGCTTATATGCGGCGCTACCATTGCTTTGGAGACCTACCAACACGTCACAATACAGACATGCAGTTCCATAGATAAACGATATGCTATGCCAATAGCAGCGTGGTGCAGTATTCCGTTTGTTACGGGTGATGGTCAAGCTAGAAAGCTAGACCAATACTAATAATTAACGCCTTGGTCTTTCAGTACCAACCGGTGCTCGCAGGTTTACTGCAACATTCAGCGCTAAGGATGTTGCGAGTTTCCTCATGCCCTTTACTGACAAGCCGTGACATAAGTGAATGGGTCTTGAAAGCGGCTCTAAACGCCAATTTAAAAAAAATTATATAATAATAATTAACTCTTGGGTATTGAGACTACGTTGAAATTACATCTACGAATCTTACGAAATCAATCTTCTACTAGCAGACATAGTTTGAACTGCTGATCCCTGTTATAGAGACAGCGTGCCAAAATACATTACAGACATTCCAGGGTACTACTTTGGGATTGTGACTTACAAAGAGATGAACTCCCTTGACTCTCCTCAAGGTTGCTTACCGGAAGTTTCATCCAATAGCTATTTCTGACACACCGTGAAATGAATCATATTTCATGCCGATAATTAAAGCACCCGTAACGTGTAGGACTACAATCATCCTCGTACGCTCGATCAGGGCAACGCTTTAGACAGGTTCAATTGAATATCACACCGATCATCACGAACGAAGACTCATTAATATAAACACGAGAACAATAATCCCCAGACGGCCTCGGGGGTAGCCCGTGACGAACAAGATACCCTTCTTGTCACGCCGACGTCACTGTCAATTCCTAAGGGAGATAATTATCTTATCAGAAGTTTAATTAACATGATGGTACCGTCTTCCCTATCAGCAGCGCCTCGAGTTGTTTCCGTGGAAGCAAATGCGACAAGGCATTAATTATGTACATTTGTCTTATTTACGTCTTATCATATTGGTACGAGGAGTAGATTGAGTCAATTGGAGGTCCTACACTACTTGAGAGTAGTCGGAGAAATGCACGACTGTGTTCCTGAAAGTATTAGCAGGTGATATTACAACACGCAGGCGATCCTTAATTGCGACATTGTCCGTCGTTCCTAAACAGTTTGGTAAGTAGAATAATAATCTCCTCAATAGCATGCATATATAAGAGTATAAGTGGCAGTTATAATAATTTGGAATTTTACAGATATTAGTAAGTAATGTAGTGTCATCTTGTCTTATGGTGCATTTAAACTTGGGGAACTATATTTAAAAAGAGAAACAAAAAATAACTTTCCCAATTACTATGTATGAGTATTTGTTTCGATGCTATTATAGTGAAACATCCATGAATAGAACTAAGCAATGGGTGTACAACGTTATTCAAATAGCACCTGTACACATGCAATTCAATGCACATATGTTGTTTTAACGTTTTATCAGAGAAAAACCCATAACTTTTACATACCAGGTTGCATTGTAGTATGCTTTCATTGTTCGTGGAAATGCCGGCGATATTTGTCCCGTATCTGTTAATAATTCCTACTTTAATGTTTTGATGTGATAATATTGAATGGCACAGTAATCCACTAAAATCCGAAGAATGTTTAGAAAAATGACAGAAAGATACATTGACTGCTGCTGCTGCTACTGCTACTGCTACTACTACTACTACTACTACTACTACTACTACTACTACTACTACTACTACTACCATCACAACTACTAATACCAAAGAATATTTGTATATCAGCCTAAAATATTATAGCCTACTGATGACATATTTGTTAAACACAACATACTGTCGTAAAGTACATGCCATTAATGTAACACTATTTCGCCATTACGCAGTGTCAAGTTATTATAATTCCAACTGCATAGAAATGTAATAATAGGTTCTTTCTGTTGTGATATCTACATACAAGTGTGGCTTTATAGGGCATCACTGTGACATATTATATTAGGCATATCTGTGTCGGATATTTATACATAAAAGGAACTGTTTGCATTGAACATACACCCATACAGACTAATGCATAGCATTTTTCGCATGCACAGTTCAGGATCTCAGCTGTCTACAGAAAGTAGCAATGGTGATCATAATCTAATAATAAAAGTTAGATTAATATTTCGTAAATGGAAGTGAATCTACATTATCTACTCAGTTACTTATAATTTCTGCAAACATCGGCTTGAAATCTCCACATACACATATAATATTACCTATATTTCGATATACAACCGATAACCTTTCTAAATTGTACATCGCATCTTAAATTTGGTATTAAAAAAAATATTTTCAGGGTATAGCATACACACCGGACACGTCGTACACTCAGGACACGTCGAAGAAGTCGTACACCCAGGACACGTCATACACTCAGGACACGTCGAAGAAGTCGTACACCCAGAACTATGCTATGGACGGCGTACTTCAGACGACGCCTGGTGTTTTTGTGCATCTTGCTGTGGATCATCTCTCTTCTCTTTGTATGTAAGTATGCACATTTAACCTTCTACCTACTCACAGCAATCACAGATGCCCTATGAAGAGTGATGACAGCTAGTTTTGAGCATCTAAGTTAGGTGTCCTGATACGTTTTCTCGTGGACAACTAGAGTGAACAATTCGAGCCGAGATTTTGACACCCGAGGTAAAAATTTCCTGCTTTGATCCGGAGAATGTCCTGCTGACCACGGGCACTCCTGTGACAGGAACCTAACAAAGTCCTAATAGGATCCTGGCAGTACACTTTCACCTCGGGTGTCCTGGCTTATTTTTGAGCATCCACGTTAGGTGTCCTGGCCCGGACACCCAACAGGACACATAACCTTTTAGTTGCTGTGTGTGTGTGTGTGTGTGTGTGTGAGAGAGAGAGAGAGAGAGAGAGTGTGTGTGTGTGTGTTTTAATGATTGGTTTGAAGCTCACTGGTCTTGGGTTCCATAACAGATCGTAGCAGCAGCATAATATTGACCGAGATGACCGAGCAACGATTTCACAATTAAATTATTTGGTATTTGATCTATTTTTGTTCCACCAAATAATTATTAATAGTTAATTCCAGGTCTATCCAAGTAACCAAACAAGTTCAATTTTCGCGTGTTGACGTAGGTACAAACGTAATGAAGACATTCCCATTGGTCCCATTCCACTTCCAGATTATTCCCTAACGTTGCACATATCCGTAACGTGCCAGCATAATGGTAGGAGGCTTATTAACGTATTATTTACTGAACTGAGATAATTTACATAAAATATGCAAAGATGCTGGATGATCTTACATCGTTCTGAATGACCAGACAATCTATTAATAGGTTTGGGACTACTCAGTGGGACTACGTTCGTAACAACTATTTTATATAATATGTATTAAATAGAAATTATTTTATCCACTACCCCACCCCCACCCCCCTTCCCAACCCATTTTCACCCGGGAAACATGTTCAGAAAGCCATTAAGTTGGTTGTTCATGAATTCTGGAACACCTTGCAAATAATTAGTGTTTAAAAAATAAGTTTAGCTAACCATATTCTCAAGTATTGTAGCGATAAAGGTGTTTTATACAATTGGACCTACACACGTAGCGGCTTCCGAAAATTTGACTTACAATCAACTGCAGCTACAACTGTTCTCTGCAACGGGGTCTAGGGCATACTGCAATATATTATGTTTTGGTATATTATTTTACCATTTATTTCCTAGTTAGTAATATATATATATAAATGAGATGAAAAGAATATCATATTGCATACAAATATGATCTTGCCACTATAGGTCATTTCAAAGTTCAAAGTTACATGCACATATGGTTGGCATTTCTGGGGCACGTACTGTGCATGTCTGAACGATGTCGAGGGTATGACCAGGTGGATGCCGCACCGTAGGACCTATACGTACTACCTACTGTCATCCAATCACGCACGACGTGCTCAGGTAGAGATAAAACACTAGATCAAGAATCCAATCAAAGTCAGTCCTGGATCGTCCAACTTCTAAATAAAGTTTTAATGTGTTCGAGATAAAGGTAGCTATGAGCATGCATTTTACAACACATTGATCTTTTTTTCCTTCGTAAAAGTCGAAAAGGAATTGAATTGGAACTAAGCGATCTTTGTCGCGATCAAAGCTTTGATTACGTCATGGAAACTCGTAAAAATGAAACTTCACACGCCTCATTTAAGAGCTCATGTAGGTAGCCACGTCGGGATAATATAACTAAAAATACATAATAGAATTCTGGAGAGAGAGAGAGAGAGAGAGAGAGAGAGAGAGAGAGAGAGAGAGAGAGAGAAAGAGTCCAGTTGTTTCTATATATAAAGTCCACATTAAGTAAACAAACGTCATTAAGGGTATTGAATGTACTGATCTAAACAACACTTCGTAACACGCCATGATATTCCTATCACGTTTGATCAAATTAAGAATAAGCTGGCTTGATCCAATTAAGGATCAACTGCCCGTACTTAAAACTATTGGGCTATACACGGCATCGAGTTCATGGCTTTTTTTTTTTTAGAAGAGGTTAGCACCAGTAGTTGCTGTGGGACACCATAAATAGAAATGCACCAAATCCATTGGGTTCAGTAGGCCACGGCTAAATACAACCATAATGTCAATTCAAACGAAACACGCAAAACCGTAACACCTGTTTCTAAGTATTAATGACATTGCAATGGCTGCATTAGTTATGTATACTGAACCAAAGACAAATAACCGAAGAAGCTTGATTTGAAATTTTGTTTAGCTTGTAATGGATTAACAAATGGAACTAACAACAGTTTTCTGTTGTAATGTTTGAGCCTGGGTGACATCACGCCAAACAGCATTACCTCCCATCACTTTACTTGGGCAATTACTCAAGTCTGCTTATGAGTTGACGCAAAATATGGACCCAAATATAAGGGCTTCTAGCACTAAGCCGTGTGGAACATGATTCAGCCAACCAGGCCTTTCATACTGACCCGTCATTCAGGGGAACAAGTACCATGGCCAATTCTGAATATCTTTATGGGAATGGGTCGGCCGGGGATTTAACGACCGACCTAACTTCGGGCGGACGCTCGAACTACTCCGCTATGGATGCGCTCCAGTAGACTTTAGGATTTAATGATGTAATGATGTCAATCCCACGGTTCCTTTCCTAGGACAGAAAATAAGACGATTGACATCAGTTGATGGTATATCACTATACTAATCGTCTCCGATGTTGATATTTTATTTGTCTAACCTACCTCACCGTGTGTTGCATACCTTACGCAGAGTTAAAATCTACATCAATTTCACTATAACAACAAAACAAAATTAGGTGTCCTATTAGGTGGCCGGGCCAGGACACCTAAGGTGGATATTCAAAAATAAAACAGGACACCCGAAGTGAAAGTGTCCTACCAGGATCCTGTTAGGGCTTTGTTAGGATTCTGGAACAAGACACCTAACTTGTTTTCCTGTACATTTCACGTCATTACCGTTTCAGATTCGCTACTGGGTGAGGATGTAGACTTACAGCAGCCAATGAATGGCCGTCTGAAGCTTCTGATGGACCACAACCAGGACCAGGATCGCCCGATCCACCAGGTGGCGTACCCTGTCCGTGTTCGCGAAGTCGACCCTTTCAGGCCCCACCCGGAGCGTCTCGCCCACGACGCCACGCCTTCTATCCACAACCCAGAGCAGCATAAGGCCATGAATCCTTTCCAAAAGGAGAACAAGCCTCTCCAGTTGTCACACAGCCGGGCAGACGGATATTTGATCGGCAGACGTGGGGCAGACCCCCGTGGAAACTCGACTCACCGTGGGGCAAGTCTATTGCTGAACAAAGGGATGACAGAGTATTGCAATCGAAACAACGTGTTACCAACACCACAAGAAGGTACAGTACAATGCTTACTATGTTTGTAACTGGTATCGCTAGCTATACTATTGTCGGCAGTAATGTTCCTGTTTTGAGATTTTGATTATTAACATCATGAAGAATCAACACATCTCTTTTCAGTAAGAGAAAACACGTATCTATGAATAAATATGAGCTCAGTATGTTATCAATAACTCAATATTGATAACTATGCCCTATTGTAACGGGCTCAGGTAGACGCTGGGATTCGAACCCGAGTTCTAGATGTGTCAAATTTCAGCTACCCATGAATTCGTACTACTACTAATATAATATAATAATAATGGCTATTTATACCGCACCATATCCACTCACTGATGCATGCTCATAGCGTTGCATAATATGTACATGCTAATTCAAAACCATATTTATTAATATACATGCATTATATAGATACAGAATCAATTGTAACAAAGCCGGAATAGGTGGGCGTTAAGAGGAGATTTCAAACAGGTACTAACAAGATCGTTTTGTAACTTTAAAGCCTGGTCATCGGTTAATGTCTTTTTTTCCAGTTTAACGCGAGATCGTACTAAAAAAAACAACCAACGCTTTACAACCTCGGGGCCTGGTCATCGTTTGATGTTGTCTTTTCTTTTTCAGGCGTGGCTCCACCAGGTTTCCGGCTCCGGTCGGTTCACATCGTGACTCGGCACGGCGACCGCGCTCCACTGTATAGCTTCAGCGGTCGTCAGAACCCTCCCCTCAGCTGTCAGTTCCACGCCCAGGAGCTGAAGAACGACTCCAGACTCGCGGCCTATGTGACCACCATGAGAGGGTGGGACGGCCGCCAGAAGGAGGATAGCGGCTTTCAAAGATGGGCGCTGTACCCGGACCGGAAGTTGTGTACGAGCTCCCAACTGACCACGATCGGAGTCAAGCAGATGCTGGAACTCGGGTACCTTCTGCACGAACGATACGTTCAGAAATGGAAACTCTTGGGCCCGAGATTTCAAGGCGGAGACGTGTCTGTCAGGAGTACGGAGTACACGCGTACGTACCAGAGCGCCACCGCTTTCCTCTACGCGTTCCTGCCCGAGTTCAATCTGACCAAAGTTCTGATAAAGCGCTCCACCAACTTCTTCTGTGCCGAATCCACACTAGCAGCTCCCTGCATGTGCCCCGTGTTGCGGAGTTGGATGAATCAAGCGGAAGTGACCGTAGAGGCTATGCTACAGGACAAAGAAAAGTACGACTCGCTTCTGGACGCTGTTGCGAATGTCTACGACCTTCCGAGAAGTCGACTCCCGGTGATGTGGGCTATGATCGACGTGTTCCTGTCACACGCGTGCAACGTTCTCCCGTTGCGTGCAACAAGCGTGGTCAATGTATTACTCCGCACATGGTGTCGTAGCTCTGGAGTCACGTGACCAACTACACTCGGACATGCAGCACGCTGAGGAAATACAAGGACTATGCCAGCTTAGCTCTGCACCCGTTTCTAAACGAGGTCGTGGAACACATGATGGGCGTGTCGACCGGACATCGCTCGGTGAAAATCAACCTGTATTCTGGACACGATACTACACTTACTCCACTTGCGGCGGCTTTTGGCATTGGCGTAAGGACCTGGCCTCATTACGCCTCCAGAATAGTGCTGGAACTGTACTCCAGGGATAATTCACGAGATCACTATATTCGATTAGTTCGCGATGGGATTGATGTAACACACGAAACAACCATATGTGTCGGGGACAGTTTGTGAACAAAATGTGTCCGTTAAAAAACTTTATAAATTTTGTGCAAATGGAAAATTTAGGACAATTTAAAGACAATGATTATCTTAATATCTGTTATAGCCCATCGTAGATACAGATCTCCGCAATAGTGAAAGAATTAGATCGATTGTATGTATGTTTAAAATTGAAGTTCTGATTGGTATTCTTAAAGCATATTCTCTGTTATCCGTCATTTGACATTCCAATCCAATAGTTGTCAATGTTGGTCCATGTGTACCAGCCGTGGCAGGTCTGTCTTACAGTAACAGTACTGTTGTTCTGGGTTCTCCTCCTCTACTAGCCAGACCGCGTCGATATAACAGACCACGTCGATATAATTCTTGATTAAAATACAGCTTTTCATGTTTTCATTTAATTAATTGTTCCCCCACCCCCCCTCCCCGCACACACACACACACACACACACACACACACACACACACACACACACACACCCTTTTGTACGTGTTTTTATCTCATCTGCTGTGCTATATTATATTATATAAAAGTATATGTAAATATTGCAGGAGCGGGTGTTTCCTAAGTTTGAATAACGTTTATCACCCAATACTGTCTTTTCGCAGTAGATTTGCTATTTGCTTTCAAATAGCAAGCGATATCTACAGCAGTAGATACCGTTTGACCCAATTCTTGGTTTTATTTGATTGTTTATTTAATTGTTCTACCATTGTGATGTCATGCTGTAGATATCGCTTGGTCCAAGTATTTGATTGTTCAACCATTGTGATGTCATCACTAATCCACAGTAACCTAAAGATTTGACTTCACAGTAAAATCTTTATGAGGCAAAGCCTCGGATTTTATAATTTTCACGATATATATGACATTCCAAGACACTTAGGTGAGATTCTCTATGTATCCAATCCTTTCCTATTGTAAATAATGTAAATAAAATGTGTTTAAACTAAATTAAACCACGTCGATATCACAGAAACACCATAGAAAATTAACAACGTAAATCACAAGGTAATCGCTCACTTTTATTTCAAACATCAATTACGCAAGAGTTGTAGTAGTAGAAACCGTTACAAATTAGTTATCCCACATTCAACTTTAAACGCTAGAATGTCTGCGTATTACATCACATAATTCGTTGATCACCCGACAAGCTTGCCCATACTGAAGTGTTAGTTAGAACGTGCACGTAAACAATATCACTGGATCAACAACATTATGTGACGCAAAACGCAGGAATTCTCGCGTTTGAAGTCGAAGGTGGGGAAACTAATGGTCTCTAGTATTATGACGTTTCGCGTTATCGTGATAATCTATCATACCGTCGAGCACCCATAGCATACTATTTAGTTATGGACAAATTGAACATACTCGTATACCATGATACATGAAATTTGCATGTACATTAATATTCAATTTTACTATGTATGAATTGGAACCTGCATTCGCGATTTGATAAAGGAATGAAATATAATCCTGTCTTCTTTTTTCTTTCCATTTAGTCCAATTAATATGCCCAACATTAGAGACATTCCGCTTTCAACTTAAAGCGGTAAGATCACACTTAAGTATTTTATGTGTTTTAAAAAAATATATTTTATTTTATTTTTCTAAATAATATTAATACTTAATAAAAGATATGAAGAAAAAAAAATCTATCAAAACTGTAAGACACTGTTTCCCAACAGTGCTGTTATGAATATAGACTATTCTGCCAGGACCTCGGAGAGGACCGTAGTCCGAGGCAGTCCAACACAGGCCTGTGTCGGGTCTGTTCTATGGAACTGTTTAGGCCCTGTATGCTGCGCTATCACAGATAAAACCCAAACTCGGAGTGGTAAAATAAATTTTAAAATAACATAGGGACCCATCGACGATATCTATATTCAATATTATCACTACATATAGATATAACCCCAAAATATATAATTTTAAAAAATAACATTATTTATTGTAAATTTTTATTAAAACAAAATAGTAAAGTGCACGGTGCTCGAAGAGGACATGTCAGTTTCAGGGAAGTCGTTTACAAAACGACCACGGGTCTGATGTCGGACGTAGGACAATATAAGACAACAGTAGCCATTTGTCAAAACACGGGTTGCTTGTTGCGTCAGAGTGAGGGAGATGAATAACTTGATCTTTGCCTGGCTCTCTAGCTACATGTATATAAGTTGCAGAGGGGTGAGTCTTGGGTGTCCGTCCGACGTGGCACCCATCTTCAACATGTACCTTGGCCGGCCTGGCTCTCACCTGAGTCAGGCCTACAAATAAAATGTGTGAATCCGGACTCTGGACTTGTGTGTCTCTGTGTTCCCCGAACCTCGGCAACGGAGCCATGCCAATAATATCCCCCAATGAAGTGAGAATCTGTTTGGGATAAATGGTGGATGTTAACGTATAGGAGTTACGATTCTCGTAACGTTATAATTACGATTGTTCTGTAACTCCATTGAACTTTAATGAATCGATAGCTGGGAATATTAATTCAAATCTTACTTAGTTACCAACATATGTGTGCATGTGCGAAAGAACGCCGTTTCATTAGTATCGTAAATTACCATGTGTATGTACTTTATTTTAAAATGATTTAGAATAGTTTTGGTGCTTAAACGTATACTAAAGTAATGAGACAATTGTTTCTCTCACAACGATGTCACATATGATGTCTACATGATATCACACATCTGCAACATAACTTTCGTGTTCATATCATGACAATTCGCTGAGTTATGCTACTTTGATGGTGGGTGCATATAAACAATATTGATTTGGCGACATATTTGCTTAAAGTATGTCCTACGCACTATTTCTTATATATATACATATATATATTTCTTATATTCCTACATATATATATAGTGTAAATAATGTGCATATTCAACTTTCCATTAGATGAAAGTTGAATATGCCCATTATTTACACTGCTTTTGCCGGGGTTTTTTCTAAAACTATTCCTAATTTTGCCATTTATTATGTGCAAACATGTAAAATATTAACATTTTACCAAATTACCTTGAAATAACCAGTAATGAGAATGCAATTCAAGTAAGTTTATGAGAACAAGCACGTATACAGATATTTCGTGTATCTTGCTACTTTGCCTGACTAATAAACAAAATTAGGGAGCTCTGATCGTGTATGACTACTATTTATAGATGCTACTATATAGAAATAGTAAACAAAATGACAATTACGATCGGAAACTAGATGTGCTAATCGAGGGCAGTTAATATATGTTTACAATTTGTAATAAGAATTATTCTTAAAGTTGTTTATTTTCCTTTGATGTATTTATCAATTTACTGACTTGCATGTATTCCTACGCGTAACATTATGAAATGTCGATTCACACGTTGATGTTTTCTTCTTATAGAGAAGTATTTAAGCTTGACGTTATTAAGTGATTATTAATCTCGTCGAATACAAAGATTATCCCTAAGTGCAGGATATAGACGATATCTAAAGACACTCGGTTAATAATATCTTTGTCTTTTTTTTAGGGCAAGTAAAATATGTGAATGTGTATATGTAATCAATCAATGGTCTCATACTCCAAGTAAAATCGTGACAAATTATGTCCAATTATTATTAAATTTAAAAAACAACAACTTATAACCTGGTACCATCGCTTAGAAAATACAAGTTGTTCTTTGTTTTCGAACATTTACTTAACTGTTGAAGTTGTGTATTCTTCATGAAATTCTGGTAATAACGAGAAGTTGACATGTTTTCGAAGTGAAGTGGTCAAACATACCAAGTGACCAAGGATTCGAATGCTAAAGTCTTTTTTATTTAATGCCACTACATATACAGTAGTATTTGAAAATGATTCCTAATTTCTGAAAACGTAGATGCGCAATTTTAGTAGTTTTACCAAAGAGAAACCTATCTGAAATAAAATAAAAATCCCTGTGTTTCAGTCTCCTCCCAACTGGGTTACTCAAAACCACGACATCAAGGGAAATTCAAGGTCACATCTCTGGTTTTCAAATGCGCGTGTATTAGCACGTGTATTGCCACGTGTCTCAGGAACAAATAAGGAAGTGTTTCTTACCTCCAACTCTTTAGAACATTGCACTAGATGGAAATGAGTTAAATTAAGTTTCATTTAAAAAGTTTTAATTCGAGGACGTTAAAAGCGAGACATAATTTATCCTCTTCTTTTCTATTTACGTGTGTTTTATTTATTGAAGACAATAGATATTCATTATCTATTACAAATTAAATGTTCGTTCTTCTTCTTCCATCAAAGTTGCAAGTTTTCCCATTGCAATGAAGCACTGGGACCCGGATGTTGTTCTTCTATGAGGAGTTCCATACAGCATTTTGCTCTTTCGTTGTCGTTTTGGTGTTTGTCAGTTTTGATTAAGAAATGTTTCGAGATTCGAGACGGAGAACTCGCAGCCAAATGGGTCGTCGCCTGAGGTGACATACTCTCTACCTGCAGTTATGAATGACTCCTACATGTAGACTTGACTATTAGACCATAATCCCCGAGACCAACCCATTAATCGTGTCGCCCTGACGACTAACCATGAGTATCAGAATAACAACAATAGCGTCTGTCGGACTGCATTTCGAGTTTACGACCTGAGATCAAACAAGATAAAAACATTTCAGAATGCCAATGCAATACAATAACCGAGATTTTCAATAGGGGTTATTAGTGGTTATGTTTTACATCTTCGATGGTAAACTAGTTAATCTTCTAGACCGATTCCAGTTAATGCTTACACTAGGTGAAGGACATCCTGCTCCGGAACTAGTTTAATTTGTCTTTTTATTAAATTCTGCATGTTGCATAATTATAATGCAGCAATGAAAACATATACAAGTGTTTATGGTCCATGTATATGTCTTCAGCTATTCCTATCTCAATCAACGTGTCATTCTCCATGACTATGTAACGAAATCAATCTTATCAATATCATACATGTCTTGCATGGGGTTGATAAAGACGACCGAGACATAGTTGTGTAATTGGAACTTTAATTACGAATACACAGTACTAATAAATCTATATAAATTTAATTAACACACAATCAACATCAGAATATCTGTCCAATATTCGATAAGTCAAATATTTGCCGTCAATAAATGTATTTGCTGAAAGTATGAAAGAAAAATAGGGCATGGTGTTTCTTGTTAAAGAAGAATTCTATCCGGTGACATGTTATTTACATAGACGGCGTTTATCACATCTCTACCACTCATTTATCGACCAATAAATACATTGACCTCCAATCTGATCTTTATTGCTATTTTGGCAGTAGAATCTAATACCTTTTTAGTAATGTTTTACGACTAGCTGTAGACGCAATGTCTTAGATTCTGTAATAATAATCGTAAAGGAATATTAAAAATATGTTTACTGTTAAATAATAATTTATTAATTTTTTAAGAATGTAATATACACGTAGCTGCATTATTAAATTCCTTCTAAACTAGTCTAACGCAATTGATCTAATAGAATTATCGAATAGAATATGTTTGATGTTCTTAACGCAATGTACATACACAAACTTCTTCTTTATCATCATCATCATCATCATCATCATAATCATCATTACTATTATTATCTTCATCTCTTCTTCTTTTTTTTCTTTACATCATCAACAGATATTTCATAGTAATATATATGGATTGTGGAAATAGTTCTTCATATTAATATGATTTAACTGTTAATGCATACAAAACACAACATGTAATAGGGTCAACATTTTAACCCAGTTACTTGTGTTTAGAGAATATTTTAGACGTAAAACAAACCGAGCGTTTCAATTTGAATATGCATGTCTGTACCTGTGTATTGTGTTAAGTGACGTGTAGATATTGTTAGTCTTTTATTTAATTGCCGTGAACAGAATATATACATCTGCTAACGAAACATTCTGGACTTAATCTACGAGCCGTGCTTGTATCAAACAGTGAAACAACTAGGAACAGATTGTATTTGTTTTGTCTATAGCGTAAATCTACCACGAATAGTCTAACGTTACTGCCACCCGACAGGCGCTAAGGACCGTCTCCGTGGCGCCCTCTACCAACGATATTGTTCAAATGGTATTGTCGTCTGCGTTGGTGTCCGTTTTGTGTTTGCAGACGTATACTGCTCATGCGCAGATTTGGCGCTGTGGGATTAACGAATATGGGAAAAGTATTATGAAAAATGGCAGTACTATCTGTCCACGTGTATGGTCTACGGGTTGGACTGACGAGACAGGAGATGATATCTTACTGGAGGTGGGACACCCGTAAATCTTGAACAAGATAAATCTGAGATCGTATATAAATGTCGTAATAACTATATGTTTATCATATGTGAATACAAACGCGACTTTGAACTAAAAGTGCGTGTGTGTGTGTGTATGTGAGTGTGTGTGTGTATGTGTGTGTGTGTGTGTGTTTTTTTAAGGAATGCATATATTTTAAGTTCATAATTGGCGTCATATCGCATCATTTTTATTTCATAGCGTGCAATCTAATACTTGTAAAAGCATTTCAATTTGTTATTTTGTTAAAATAAAACATTTGACAATATTCACTTGACTTCATGAAATCGTACCTTACTAAAGCACATTCAACTGCAGTGTACGTCTACATAGCTTTGCATGTTTCAAGCATGATGTCACTTCTGGTTCCGATTGCATATTTGCGGAAAGCGAACAGACCACTTGTAATAGTATAATGATGACCAGACACTGATGACGAGTTCAATGATACCCTCCCTTAAATAGTTCATCTTAAAATAAATAAAACATGACTCTTATCAAAGTAGTTCCGGCACAGACGTAAAGATTGCACCTGGATTGAGTCTAGAATGCTCCGGCGAGTCTTTGAACTCTTGAGGTATATATAGTATATACACCAGTAGATTGAGATTCCGTTCCAAGCCAGACTGCGATTAACACACTTTCTGTTGGATTCACTCGTCGCGAGTTACAGTAAATAGATTACACTCACAGAACTATTAATGTGCAGCCAAAATACGCCGCAACAACAAGCACCCGTCAGAGTTTTTCTTGGGTTTCGCGATGTATGTTACGGAACGTGTATGTAGCTACCTACCGTAGTTCACTCATCATTGGTACCACCGGATTCTCGTTGATTAATATCTCAGTCCTAGTCCCGTCAATACGGCACCTGATCCCCACCGCCACCCCATCACCCCTCCCCACCCAGCCCCCCAAAAAATGCAAGAAGACGTTTTATGGTGGGTTCTTGTAGTAAATCTGGAAAAGAACATATCAAACGGTGCCAGACGTCGGGCCATCAGAAAGGGTATAGATATGACGTCAAAACAACGCTGTTAAACAATGCCTAAAATCTACTCCTTTCTGTTATATTGAACAATTTTATACAGCTTTAGATATTGCCACGATACAGTTTTACTTCTTGAGGGCAAATACACACGCACACATTCACTTATGCACACTCATCACATACAGCGAACGAGAGAGAGAGAGAGAGCACAAACACGCACGCACACATACACACCCAGACACATACACATACGCACACGCACACACACACACACACACACACACACACACTCGCACACTCAAGACCTACTACAGATGATGATACAAAACCTTGAACCTTTTCCTAGCAAAGTATACTGTCTACCTATAGATATCATTCCCTCCATTTGAAACCATTAGCACTACGAATGAAAAGTAACTTAATATTGTGTTAGTTAGTCAACGAATCTCGAGATATAGTACGATAATAGAGACACGACATGAAGGAATGTATACATCTAATAAAATACCACTCAAATAATGATGTTATTATGAACAAATGATGACTTTTTGGAGCGGTTCTCCGTCTCTTGTGTTAGGGGACATACCCGATATTTGCATTTCCTACCTATTCTGTCATTTCTGAACGTGTCGCGACGTGGATTCAACAGTTGTTGTTTAAATTAAGTCATTGTGGCGCCAGCTCACTATATTATAGTTAATTGTTTGAACTATTTTTTTTACACATTTTCTGTACATGCGAACGTGGGCATTTAACATTGGTACATCTATGCATGGAACTACGAATCGCTTTATTTGTAATTACCATTTTCAAATGTTTACAAATATTTAACACCTTAGTTGAAGTGTTGACTTATATCGACAACTTGCATTTACTAAATGAAATCTGGAAGTACGTATTTAATTGATTTATTTGATATATTAGTAGAAATAGTAATCATTTCTGTCCAAGGCATCCATGTTTGCTAGATATAATATGAACTATTTGAACAGAAATGCTTGAGTTTTTGTAACAAATACGGTAAGCACGCGCGAGACCTGCCAAAAAATGTGTGTTGTTGTTTTGACTAACTCGTCTTTTACGAGGCGCTAGTCTAATGCTTACTAACAAGGTCTACCAAACAATCACTGTGTGGCGTTCCGGGACCCGCAGGGGTGTTTCCAGGAACCCATGGAAAATACAACAATGTGCATTCTATAGCCATAAAAAAGCACTGGATAATAATATTACCTGCCAGACTAAACGAAGACATACTATATTATGTATTACCTACATGTGTGTTAGTGTATGGCTGGTATATGTCATTGTCATTATATAATATAAACATAATGGTTACACATATTTATATATTTAACCCTCTCCCTGCTGGATTAAGCACATACGCTGATCTTTAGGGCATCTCCGGTTGCCTCCAGCATGGAGAGAGTTAACTATAATATTTTTAAAAATAGATCGAGTTTGATATCACCACGACGCTCTCATATCCACTCAGAGAGCATAAAATGCTGTATGTATCTCAACGACAGCTACAATAGTACTGCATGTCCTCGTAGTGGACAGGAGAGCATCGTGAAACAATATCAAGGTCTAATTATTACTAATCTAATGAGAGCGAAAATTCCAATTATGGTCAATGCAATCTTGTGTAGAGTGAAGATCGTCTCCACTGAGACCGTGGGTTGAGATGCCTCGTAACCAGTGTAAGTTGCGGCAGACTGGTATTTCAATTCCCCTGCGCTGCACTATGCTAGTTCCATAAATAAATCGAGAGCTCGTACCTCATGCATATGTTTTGACAATCTTGCGTCTTATCCCACCTGAAATCGTAATAAATTTAACACGCACATGTATACATGTAGCTAGCACACAATAGTTCAATGATTTATGTCTCCTTGTGGTTTCTGGGGAAACAATTACGAGCGCTTTTTTCGCCTTCATGATACTCGTGGTCTGTGATTTCAGACAATAATGTTATTTCGTAAATACTTTCTTTACAAAATTGTATAATATTGTTTTGGTATATTATTCTCAAAACAGATCTAGACATATGTAAATATTGCAAATATATTTGCAGATATTTACTGCGGTAACTATACATGATTTTATTGAATACGTCACACTTGTACCTGGTATTAATACTTTCAATAATGATATTGGATATAATTATAAAATAATTTATATTAAAGTAAGTTACGTACACTAGCTATATAACAGACCTAAACGTTTTCTTCATCTTGGAAAGTACGTATGTTGTCGTTTTTGTACCTTGCTATTGGGGTTCTAAAGTTTCATCGGCTGTTTGCAGATGTTGCCGACATCGTTCAGCATTATCGTTGCCACATCATTTAAAGTCAAACGTGTCTTGCTCTTTAGTTCAATAATATTATTTCGCACATCAGCATGGCGGCTCTGTGAATAACCTGCAAGGCTATGTCTTATCAAAAAAAAGATATCTCTTATTACACGTTCAAGTTCTCTGTGTAGATAAATACTTCCTTCATCAGTCCGACCGTAAACCTCTGTTATGTGTGTGAGAGTGCACTTCAAATATAAATAGTATTATTTTACTGTGAAACTTAAGGGGAATAAAAAATGATAGACAATTGTAGCTGCGGATTCGTACTGCTTGCACATCGTTTATGATTAGAAATCTTAATTTCTCTATGAAAGTAAATGCCGTACTTGCCCTAATAATTGTCGAAAATGTTTATTTCCAACCCTAAAAATACGAACATGACCATGTTTTTCAAATTGTAATGTTCTAATTATGCGAACAATCATTAAAATATATATTATTATTATTTTATTTTTTAAACTCCTTCATTTATTTACCATTTCATTTACAACCATATTTTGTACTTTAAATTGGTTGTCCCTAATTATACGTACATCGATCAATTTCAATTTTCGTATTTTTCTAATAATTTGAACAGCTACAAATTTAATTAAGTTCTGCTGTTCGAATTATTAGGGTTATTACGGGGGTATTTTTTAAAGTCAGTCAAAATATTCTGTAATTTAATTCGCTGGTGTTTCCCATCGCCGCTGGTAATTAATAATTCATCTAGTTATAATTGTGCAAGAAAGCATGATAAATCATAAGACTATTTAGCATTGTCTACTTCTATTTTTCAATTAAAGTGGACGTTCCAAAATGTAGATTGGCAAATTAAAGGTGTTTTTGTTGTTCATTCTAAGGGTGACAAGCTGACCAGACAGGTAACAAATGCATGCATTTACAGTCAATTTTGTATTTGATATTTCAACAACATCGTTCTTTATATGTTTAGAACATGGCCAACACAAATTTAATTAGTTACTAACTTTTAGACTTAGTTTATACTATTCACCCATCAGTATACTAATATCTTAAATATGTTCATATAGACGTTCTGCTGCGTGATAGTTGACTATGTTATTAGTGGACAATCTCCGCCAACAAATGTACGCCCACTCGTGACAACAAATGTACGCCCACTCGTGACATCGAGCACCCGTACCCATCGTTCTGGACGAATAGGTGATATGCGCGACCCCATGTCTACTGTACCTATCCATGATGACGACCGGTTAATTCAAAGGTACGCACGGTGTGTATTTCCGTTCTAAAGTTAAGTCCATCACTGGTGCCATCTTTGGCGAAACTGATGAGATGTGTTATCATAACGAAGGAGGTCATGTCTCGAGCTGATTGTGCACGGACCATAGGGATCTGAACTGGCATTTAATTGTCTCTGGACCATGAAGACGTTTCTGAGAATTACTCTTCCGACAATAGCTTTAAATACCATCCCAACTCATTGTTCCATAAACTGAATTTTATTAAAAGTAACAATCATCATCATCATCTCTCGATGGCTCTATTGTACCTTGTTTATCTATCACCCCTCCCTCTCTGCCTCCCTCTCTCTTTCTCTCCCCTCTTTCTCTCTGTCTGTCTGTCTGTCTGTCTGTCTCTCTCTCTCTCTCTCTCTCTCTCACTCTCTCTCTCTCTCTCTCTCTCTCTCTCTTTCAACCATCCATCCTCGCCATGTTCCATCGCTTATGACACGCACGGCGGCCTCGATTACAAGCCACACACTAATGGAGATTCTATCAGCCATTGTACAGTATTTGACGTGACGTCGTAAACCTGCCCGCGTCGCCGCGCTAAAAGACGTCAGTTTAACGCCATCGTGTGAAGTAGGGGCTAGAACCGCGGAACATGCCTTTTATGGGTCTGCGTCGGTGGAGGTATGTTGCTGGAACACTCTTCTTAGCTGATTGGCCTTTGAACTGTCGGGAAGACAACTCTATGCCATTTACCTGGACATGTAATTATGTTTTATGGTAAACAACAACCAGAGCGTACTCTTTGGTGCAATGACGAGGGTGATGAGATAAATATATATGTATACCTAATATATAGATGCGTCGTCTAACTTTAGTACAGTTGAAGAGGTACGGTCACTAGGCAATTTGAAAATCCAGGTGTTGCAGACTGTAGTGTGCTATATGTTATCACGGTAATGCCTTATATATGCACAGACGTGCAAGCTTGTACCAACGACAGTACTATCATTGAACCTTCATATACAATGATATATACTCAACAAAATAAGGTAAGGGCCAGCAGATATTTTGCGTAGACACTTTCTACCTAAATGTTGGAGCTTGGCTTTAGGAATGTGGTGCTATTCTTCTTTCATTACGTCTGAAGCGTATTGAGAGTCTGTAGACATGTGGACATTCTTCGTTGTTACAATAATATTAACCTGATTTTATATGTCCAAAAGTCTACTGGCCCTTAATTAATTTTGTCGAGTATATGATAGGGCCTACTTCTACTGTACGTAGTGTTGCACCTGCCGCGTTCACTATTTGCTTTGTGAAGAAACGATGTTCATCCAATAGACATGCATAATTATAGGAAAAGAAGATATAATTAAGGAAAAAGCGGTAGCGATGGGGTAAGTGTTAAAAAAATTAAATAAATTGCAAGCCATCATGTTCGTCAATACTCTTATGTACGTTTATTTCGCTTCTTCTTTAAATACAATTAATTAGCTCTATCAATTCACATAACCTCTTCGTTCAGGTTCGCCTCGTCAATATATGTTCATGCTTCTCTTGTAGGATACAGAAGTACTAGTATATCATTTTAATCACATCCTTTCAAAATCTACCGAGCGATGTGTTATTGCTATATGTCTAAAAAATGAAGCTCTTTCCGCTTACACACTTTCATTTTAAGAAGTGTCTAAGTTTAAGGTCCGCACCGACTAACCCCGCGGATGTAATTACATCGCCATGGATATATACATTCAAAAATCCGTCTCCACAAGCAAAATCGTTCACGTGTAAAATAATAATTTGGCTTAAGATGGCATTCTGATGAGACGGACTAGAAATGACGGTGAAAAAAAATAGGCAGATGTTAAACGGCTTCATAAGCATGCTCATTGTGATGGGATAAGCAAAGGGTCCGTATAGGGTTTGTGTGTAGCCCAGTGGGGGTTCTATCCCAGCCGATGGGTTCGACCCGACCACGTGACCGGGCTCCTTTTCATAATAGCAATACGATCCTGAGCTTAACTTCGAGCTTGATGCCTTCGAGTTCGTGCAGATTTTAAATGCTTACTTTACTTGATTGCTAGATTTGAAGCCTTTACTTCGTGATGAGGGATGAACCATATTATGTGGTGAAATTTCTATAACGAACTTTACGATTCAGTAAGTTAACAAATTCACGTCTTTGTAACCTCGACGGTAACTGTTAGGCAGGGCTAAGACCACCTGTACGTGTAGGTCAAACTATATCAGAGGTTATGAGGTTCTACACACACACACACACACACACACACACACACACACACACACACACACGAGGATTGATGGTTGGAAGAGAGAAGATATAGGTATAGAAATAGAAAGAGAAGGAATTGGGAGGGCGAAATGGAGAGAGAGAGAGAGAGAGACAGAGAGAGAGAGAGAGAGAGAGAGAGAGAGGGTGGGGTAGAGAGAAAAGGAGAGGGGTGGGGAGACGGTGGGTGGGTGGGGAGACGGTGGGTGGGTGGGGAGAGTACTTTGATGACATTATGTAACATTGCACTCCATCTATACGTCACTTCGCCACTTATATTTATAAACTCGTGTTTGTCGTAGCAGTGGAACGTGCATGCCAGTTCGACCACAACATATGCATGTGCAACATGATCAAGTCTAAGCTTGGTTGAGTTCTTTCTTTTGTGTTTAGAAATCATTACACTTGAAGGAGAAGACTAATGTCACACCACTCTGCAATCTTTGAAATCCTTGCATCACACACCTGTCGTATGTTCGCATGACCGGCTGGACGTCATTGGAAACAGATCAGTCTGTCTGAGTCCGAGTCCCAGTGTCTCTGCCACAATTGTGTGGGTAAATATGTAATAATATTGGAATGTCATGCCTCAAGAAATGTACGATTTTAGACCAACTGAAATTTATCTGCTTTACAGCTTTTGACAATGCCTTTTATCAGCTTGTCAAATCTTCTTGGGTATATTACTACGTTCGCTTGTATATAACGTTCTGTACACGCAAAGCTAGAAACTAAAGATTTACAATTAGTATGTATTTTTGTATCACTGTTCTGTCTGTATTACTCTGTATTGTGCTGTTGTGTAGATCGGATGGTCTGTGAAGTGAACAGGACTAGAGGACTGCTTTGATTTGGTTTATCGCAAAATCAAAACTTCCTTATATTATGTCCTGTCATTCACGACTAGTTCATGAAGACCATTAATATAAAAGAAGGTATTGTTTCCGCTGATATAAATCTATATTGTCTGTTTACGGTGTTTTAGCAATCTTCAGGCTTGTAATTATAAATACGAAGACGACTGCCGGTACAGTATAAACTGGTTATATAAAAGTGATGTAATTAGCGATAGTTAGTATCACTAAAGCATCGATATCAATTATGTTACCGTGTTAGGACGTACACTCACACAAATCCACACACGGACGCACGGACGCCCGCACCAGCGCGCGCACATCATACCATAATTAACATTGCCAAATAGATATAGATGACTTTCAAAGATAGCATTGCCCTCTTGCTCCGTTCCAATATAAAAAGGAAGAACGCAATCATCTGATAATTATATATAATAACATCTGATAATGACGCCTGATAATAACATCTGATAATCACATCTGATAATGACGCCTGATAATAACATCTGATGACGCCTGATAATAACACCTGATAACATGATAATAACGCCTGATAATAACATCTGATAATGACGCCTGATAATAACATCTGATAATGACGCCTGATAATGACATACTTCGCAGAGTCTCAAAAAGAGATATACCAAAGATGCATGTCTCTCATACGCCAGACAACAATATGTCACGTGTATAGCCGCTACACGTAGGTCTGCGTTGGGGGTGATGGCATTTCTTGGTATGTTATCTCGGCAGGGGAGCTAGATTGGATAAAATAATTGCCGTGTTATCAGATGTCCAGCGACGACAGTAGTCTTGCGCAGCCGTCTTGCACAGCCGTCTTGCACAGCCGAGGCCGCAGACTGGCGCACATTCCACGCCGCGCGGACTCTCAGAGGTTTCATTGCAGCAATCAAGAGACATCATGTCGCCCAGTGTAACTGTACAGCTCGTCACGTGACGTGGAAATAACAGGACCGTCTGAACATAAAACAGAGGGGAGGGGGAAATGCCATACGATTTAGTAGCAGCAAATGACCTTTCGTGATATTTCAATTCTGGTTTGCATTTTAAACGGGTGGTATGCAGGTCTTCAAACCAGGCGACTTCAATTGCAATTTCAAGGCAGCGGGTGGTGGTGATGAGTGGATGAGGACCCCCACCGCACGCCCACCCCAATACTTTGGTCACCCAAGAAGAGATGGTGTTGCTACACTATACTAGTAATGCTTATGCCTGCATATTTTTCTATAAATAATCGCACGCTCAATAATAAAGGCTTTCGATGTCCCTGATATTGCTGCTTCTGAAATCATCGACGATCGCAAATTTACTTCATGTATGTCTACATACAATGTAAAAGACGTGTGATGTTATGATAGTTATATCTCGTACTAGATAGCACACGATGTAGAGGTGTTTTCTTTTCATTTACATTCTTGGTGTTGAAACGTCAGAAGCTCATTAGGGAGATAAAAACAGAGAGCCACTTGAAATTCTGGTCTTTCTCGCTAACAGCGACGTAAGTGATAATTTGCTAATTACGGGTTAAAGAGAATGTATGGATATATATATATATATACATAATCTAAGAGTTTTCTGAAATGCTTCCCACTGCAATCGAATCGCAAGTGGACTATAGCTTTGGTGCACCCCGTCATATTTGATTGCCCTTTCAATTTAACAATTAACCTAACCATATGGTATTATATAGTTTACTATGAGGAGTTTAAGATTTCTATTTGGTATATACGCTACACTGTAAGTGGTTCTTTGAATACGTATTTGCATGGCGTGGTGCTTTTCAATAATTGCTTAGAACCCGGTAATGATGAAGAGCTATTATATAAGTGCAACCCTCGAACATCTAGGTACAGAGATCGGTCACATTACGAAGGCATACTTTCGGTGGGAGTGGATTAGAAATCTTTCGGTGGGAGTGGATTAGAAATCTTACGGTGGGAGTGGATTAGAAATCTTACGGCGTTACCTGCGAACTGGCATCATGAACACCACGATAAAACTAACATTTTGAACCCGTCTACAAGATTACAATTTCAACCTCCAAAACACGTCATCATTGTACAAGATAGACCAGTGATACTGTCAACAGTGAATGTGACCTTTTACCACCAATTACTATGTGGAATCAGTTTCTTGTTATTCTAATATAATTATGCTCAGAATATTGACTTTCCAAAATCTAAAAAAAATATCTCTGGCATTGCAAAGAAGTAATCCATCTTATACATGATGATCTATGAGACTATTGCAAGGATGCAGAATCTTGTCTCGATGTTGTATTCTCTCTCTCTCTCTCTCTCTCTCTCTCTCTCTCTCTCTGTCTCTCTCTCTCTCTCTCTCTCTCTCGAAATTGTTTCGTGAAACGTGGGCCTGGTCCTCTCTCGGACGTCAACCAGCAAAAATGCACGAATACAATACTAGTACATGGATTGTGACCAATACTGTAGACATGCCCCACATATACATGGAAACAGTGGAATAATGTCCATTACACATAAAGTTTAAATCATTCCATCATACGCTAACACATCCTTCGTTGTACTGTGTTTATTCAGTTATTCCTTTTCAACAGTTTCGTCAAAAACGAAGAGGCTTGATGGACATAATACTCAAGCCACACACAAAGTTGGACGGCAAATTCACTTCGTTTACAAAACAATTACTATACAACATACCTCAGGCCAAGATGTTCTACATGGCCCATCGAATTCATCCCGTGAAACCCATGCTGTCCGTCTTTGGCTGAAGCTTTGATGCATTGAACACTGTCCAGATGATGCATCAAATCGTGCATATGGCTTATTGTTCTCTTATGCTGCAGGAAAGACTATATATAATAGTATGTTGGCTAACTGAGGTCAAAATATATGAACAATAAAATGTAGCCACTGTTAATATTGTCTAAATGTGAGCAAATTGAAATTCAACTTTTAAATTTGCATAGATGTTTAAATCTAAAAACATATCTGATCAGGATCCTTGATTCAACATAACATTGACAAGCACATCTATCATCTTAATCCCCAAATATGCTGACATGTCTTTTAATACTGAGTTTGTTCACTCTGTATTCTCCTAATTAATTAACCCTCTCCATGCTGAAGGCAACCGGAGATGCCCTAAAGGGCTGTACCTGTGCCTAATCCAGCAAGGATTAATTCTATTACTAAGAGCCACATCTATTACATTCCCTGCTTATTAGATGCATGTACTGATATTGGTTATTACATATCTGTATGCTACATACATTTTTAGGCAATCATAACTTTGTACATATAACAATTTGTAACAAATAGTAACTTTCACAAATTCACATACAATGTTAGTACTAACACCCATTAAAGTTTCAACTGTGCAAATGCTGCATAATATACTATTTGCATTGTTCTTTAAGACAACTACAATGTTGTTCCATCAACATAAAGCAACTTTGAAAAGTTCATAATTAGACATAAATAGTAACGATTAAAATATTATGCAAAATTGACAAGTGATTTCAGTTGTAAATGTACAGGTAAGTAGTATCAGTATTAATGCTATATACACAATGTAAACTGGAAATATAGATATATAGTGGACGGGCTGGTTCGACGGACAAGCCTACAAAGTCATTGGAATTGATTTTATTGCCGAAGATGAAGATTCATCCAGGACTGTGTTAATTGAAGAGTATCTAATTCCACAATTTAGCAGCATCTAACTGCTCACAAAAACACAAATATAACAAGAAACACTCAGCTTTTCAACATAATTATGCATTTTTCATTCTGGAATACAATTAACTTTTCTTTTTTTTTAAATTTGGGGTTTTAAGTCGCTTTCAAGATTCTTTCACTTATATCACGACTTGTCAATTTAGGGCAGGAGGAAACCCGCAA
>JAUTBT010004558.1:0-47408 GCA_032361225.1 Lepetodrilus schrolli | reverse complement strand
AAGACCAAGGATGATAACTGCATTGCTACTCTACAGACAGTGCATCCTATCAATATCGCGTCAGAAAGGTAACTTTCACCAACATTGATGCCAGGTCCTTGGAACGGGATTTGAACCTGGAACCTTTGGCTCTGAAGTCAAACATTCTACCATTGTGCTACCACCCGCCCCCATTCTTGACTTTTTCACTGGTTGGATCTTTTTCTGAAGCACTTGACAATCTGTGTGAAGATAGTAACAGGATTCTTGTTGAATTTGCTGACTGGAAGTAAATACAGCAGTAATGTCAGATTCAGTGTCTCGATTACAAATATGATTCTTTACATACTTATTGAGCATTGTAGAAATCCTAGATATCAACTTCTCATTGATATTACTCTCACGTCCTTGAGCTGCAAATACAACTGCGTAGTATAACAGTGTCATTGTCTTGTTCTTCAATGAATGGCATAGACGTAATTAACAGTTATAGCCTGATGAGTGATAATTGCCAACGTCAAATGACTGTTCTTCTGGTGTTGAAATAAACCATTGTTTTGTTAATATGAGTGTGAGTGAGTGAGTGAGTTATTCTTTTGTGTCAAAGCTGGAATCTTTCACTCATACGCAACATGAATATATAATTACACTAAAAATGAGTTAAAATTAAATGCAGCATGAAAAACATGCCAAGGTTTGATTAAAACTGAAATATTTAATTGTTTGAATACATATGTTTAATCTATAATCTTCAAATATTAATCATCACATGGGCCGGTGAAAGATTTCTGCTACAACATGCAGCAACAAATTACTTTCACTTATAAAAAATGTTTTGTTTTTTTTTCTCGGGGAAAAAAAAATTCACATTGGTATCTTTGGGGTCTCAAATGACCCCCAGGGCTCTGGGTGGGCAAAGGTACCTGCCTCATTATATTGTTCTGCTAGATCACGGTGCCAGGTGGGCAGTGCTTGGTGATTAGCCCGGGGCTTGTTAACTGATAAGGAGAAGGATGAGGAAGAGAAGGATGTAGGCAACAGATAGGTGTCACTAGCTCCTCATGGAAATACCACACTTACTGCAGGTATACGCCAAGTATATTAGTTAGACTGAGTTGATAAAACGAGATATGAAACATTCGTTTATCTCATACATGTTTGTTGGAGTAACTGAAGATCTAGCCTGCTCACCCAGGCTGGAAAAATTATAGTTTCAGTGGAAAATGGTATTATCAGGTTTAACCACGTATATTTCAATTTTGAATCATGGCATTTTTTTCCAGAAGAGTCTGCTCACCTAGACTAAGGATAGTTTCAATGGAAAGTTATAGTTTCAGTGGAAAATGGTATTATCAGGTTTAACAATGTATATTTCAATTTTGTATCGTGGCATCTGCTTACCCAGACTGAGATTAATTTCAGTGGAAAATGATAGTTTTGGTGGAAAATTGTAGTTTCAGTAGAAAACAGCATAACCACGTTAACAATGTTTTTTACAATTTTGGATCATGGCATTTTTTTTCAGATGTTTTGCAAGGATGTGAATTCTTTTTTGAAGAGGAAAATGTGGATTTTTAGAAATTCCAATCCTCCATTATGTATAGGTTTTAGAAGTTATTATTTAGTAAATGGATGATGATGAAAGTATTTAGTAAATGGATGATTAGGAAAGTATTTAGTAAATGGATGATTAGGAAAGTATTTAGTAAATGGATGATGAGGAAAGTATTTAGTAAATGGATGATTAGGAAAGGGTTAAGGGGGCAGTTGAAGATGATTTTGTTGATAAACTACCAGAATTTGTTATCTTCATCTAATTTGCTGGGTACGATGTCGGGTCATGTAATATCATATCAGGTACCCAAGTTATAAATTGATACCTGCCCCAGTACGATAAGATGTAACTAATTTTCGTATTACTTCTACTCCTAACTGTATGCAAGGTTTATCTTCGAAACGTCACGAATGCATACATTACGTAAGTTAAAAACGTACCTCTCATAAGAAAAGAGTCGATGGAAATCTAAAACACCTAATGAAGATAGTTTTATGTAACTTGTAATCTCCCGTGGCATCAGTACCAGAGACATGGCAGGACACCAGATGAAACGAGTCGGCTCACCGTGTATCTCCCGGTGATAATTGTCTCACTACATCACATTTCCTATATCTCTGCATTACCTAACAACTGTAATTTACAACTGGAATCCTTGCCCATACAGACAGCATGCATACAGACTTGAAAGAGATGGTAGCAGTCAACCAAGTCACTCATCATTGCCAGTTTTTACCATAAGCAGATAAAGAGAGATTTATGTGTTCACTCAGCATTGGCGAGATCGGCTGCTGTTGTACCTATGTAGACAACCACAGACAACCATAGACAATCTTATCATGGGAATTTTACCCAGCGAAAACACATATATGCTGAAATGTTGCGTATTTAAATATTTTTAAGATTAGATGCATCTTGTGAGAAAGATAGATTTTCTGATAAAGAAGCATATGGTTCAAGATGGTTTCTGCAAAATAAAAATAGCTAAGGAATTATATGAGGTAATTATTGCACGCAGGTCGCAGGAGTGCATAGACTGGCGGATTGTGCTCTGTGTTTAGTGATGACTAGAATGAGTCACATCTCCATCTGATTCTAGCCATCGTTGCACATTTCAAGCCATATTGTTAGCCATGTTGCACATGATTCTAGCCATTATTACTATTACACCTGATTCTTGCCATTATAACCACCAATTCTAGCCATTATTACACCTGATTAGCCATAACTAAACCTCATTCTTGCCATTATTACAACCAATTCTATCAAGAATTACAACCAATTCTAGTCATTATTACACCTGATTCTAGCCATCACTAAATTTATAATGTGCCAAATCAATGCTTCGAAAGTGTGCTCTTAGCACTACATTACCCTGATCAACTCCCTAAAGAGTATACAACCCAAGGTGGGTTTTTTCATGTGCTACAAGGTTGTCATTATCATTACCATCTCATCCTACTGGGTACCCATTCTCTGCTGTGCAAACACAATCATTTTAGAGTTAAGCCACTTGCTTAACGTAACACCACAAGTTTTTAAGCCTCAATACGGGTACTATATCCAGGACAATGTGACACCAGCTTGGCATAACATTAGGAACATTTAGAAAAGGACGTAAATGTTACAGTACAGTTCAGTACAGTACACCCTCATTATAAAATACCTACGTACCGCGCAATAGGATAAACCACAGGGTTAGGCATGAATCCCATTTTAAATTTAATTATTTTCATATATAATTCAATTTGTTAATGTCTTTGTTGCAGTTTTCGGGGAGGTGGATCCAAACGGTGCCAAAGATTTCGGGGACTACTCGTACAACTATGATGACGGGTGAGTCTGACTACTACATCTCCTTCACTTGCCAGTCCGGACATCAGTTTCATCAGTCTGGACATCAGTCTGGACTGAAACTCACCCTGGGTGTCATTTCACGAAACTCTAGTACACCATAGGCACTCTGGTAGTGATCTCGTATACAAGGTGATCAGGCACTTGCTAGAGTGCCGTAGTCTCTGAGTGGATATGAGAGCTTCGAGAAATGATATCCAGGGGGGCTATTCTTGAAGTGTTCTTACGATCTTCTTAGGCTCTTCTTAGGCTAAGAACATGCGTAACAATTTCATAACCCTACTATATGAATCTTTAATATTGTCTTATGATCGTAAGAACATTTCGAGAATAGGCCCCTTTGTGTCCAGGGTATCCTTTCACAAAGCTCTCTTATCTGCTAAGAGACCATAGCGCTGTCTTTGCAGTGTATTAGCTATCGGTAAAGAGAGCTTTATGGTCTGTTAGTGGATAAGAGAGCTTTGTGAAAGGATACCCAGGCAGCTGTAGAACATTGACACTAGCCCTGTAGCTGGAACTAACATGGCCAAAGTTTAAAGTATAGATGTCTATTGAAGATTTGTTTAAATTGAGGATTTTAAAGGCTTTTACTACAAGTTACCATTATGAGGACTAGCTTTTATCTAGCACTGCCAACAATTCAAATTTGTGTGATTTATTGTTTAACTGAATAGTAACATTATCATTGTAAATTTTGAAACAATTTCACAATAATGTAAACCAAGTGACAAACCAGGTGAGAATGCCATGAAATATTTTAAAACATATATATTTTAATAGAAGAAGTATAATTAAATATTAATCTTCACGCATGGGTGAAATATTCCTGCTGAGAAGTGAAACAATAAATAACTCAGACTATTAGAGGAAGTATTTGAGTCCAAATCAGTTTTATTTTTATTTTCTGTATATGCTAAAATGTCACCAACTAACAGATGAAACATGTGATTTGTTATCATTATGAAGCATATTGCTTGAGAACGTCAATTTCTATAGCTGCCAAAGATCCCAAATGTGTATGGTTCCTTTAACTAATCAATAGCATGACTTACTTTAACATTACTGTACAATATACATGTGAGTGTGTTTATGGGTTGCTCTATGATGTTTTTTCTCATCTCTCTCCCCAATGCTGTCACAGGGAGCGAGTCATAGTACATGATGGGTATGGAGATTTTACTGCATCTTCTTCCATTATTTCATTGCAACTGCACTTTCAGTTTACTATCGCAGGTCTACTAGAGCACCAGCTGCTTTTAGCCAACAGTTTGAGAACGTACAAAGAACATGCAGCCATCTAGATTTTTTTTCTTTTAATTTTTTTTTAGCCAATCAGAGGGCTGCTTTCAATGTCACTGCATTACTACTGTAATAGTCTTGACCATGTTTGTTACCCAATTGTGGTTATTGTAGCAATTTTTTATATTTTTTTTATATTTGTTTTTATTAACTTCTTTTTAATTTATTTTTTACTTGATATTTTTAGAAACTTTATTTTGTATATTCTTGATAAATATTCAACAAAATTAATTAAGGGCCAGTAGCCTTTTTGAACATACCAATGTAGCTTTATATTAGTTTTACAACTAAGAATTTCCAAACGTCTACAGGTACTCTTCAAAAACTTGCAGACACATTGGAATATGAAAAATGGTCGAGTTCCAAAATTCGGGAGAAAACTTACCATTTAACATATCTGCTGACCCTTAATTTATTTTGTTATTATATTTTTTATTTGGTATTTTTAGTACATTATGTAATACATAATCTCTTTGTTACATTCTCTGGCATGGTAAGATTGTCGCTTTGACATAATTTCCAAACCCGATATGCCAGAATGTTTACAATTCTGCAGATCCACAAATATTCTGCCATGTTGAATGTGTTTGAATTTACATATACCGTATGCTTGGTATTTTTGCATTGCTCTTTGGCCTGGTGGTAACTCTGGTGTTTAGGAACATTTACCTGCCAGTTTGGTAAATCGTTATTGCGATAAATGTTCATTGTATTTTGCATGCTTATTTTTCTGAAATTACTTGAGTAATCTGGACATATTTAAAGTATTATTTGGTGAGTATATATACAATGATATATCCTACTGTTATGAATAACATGTGTTCAAAATTTAATATCATATTTGTGCTTTTTAGAAATGTGTTATTGTTACTTTTTCTGTTTCGTTTTATTCAAGCATTGCATATATGTTTTAAAAATGTTTTCTCTATATATCTGCAATACTACATATCCAATGTACATTTCTTATTAAAAACTTGCTAAAATATATGTAACCAGCATTGAAATCTTAATTGTCAAATATCATTGGAAATCAAACACAAATCTAGACAATATTCCAAATCTGTAAATACATAAACTGAATTTATTCTGTTTGAAAATGTGCTTTTATTCCTATAAGATTTCAATGCAATTTACACCAACAATCCTATTACCATTGTGAGTGAATATCAATTGTTTCATGCTGAAAACCTTCAGAAAGGCATATTTTATTGATCTTTACATTACGCATAACGTGTACACATGGATGAGTGCACAACGCAATATACCGGTAATATAATTTTGTCATCCATATTTACAGCCATATCTCTTGTAGCTGAAGGACAACAACACATTCAAAGTTTGCATGTTAAGAATTTCAACAGCTGCTCAGCGTTGACACATTTTTATGTTTTTGTTAACTCGGATAAATTTCCGTGCAGGGATACGAATCGAGTTAGTCAAGTGTAAGGGAATCTTTTGACAGACGGCTGCTGTGGCCGAGTGGGTTAATAAGAAAGTTATGACATGGTGCGACAGCTTACTTCATACTTGTATCATTATCGACATTAAAATTAATAAAATTCAAAAAGATCGATACATTTCAAATATATAGTAAAATTAATTGTTATTCTGAACAACGCACAGCCTTGTAGTGTTAACACTTCTGATCAATGAGTATTTAATGTATGAAACATTGAATAATAAGAAGAACGAAGATATTTTGTTATTTTGCCGAATAAATTAATTTAACGTGACATGAAATGATGCTATTGAATACAACAAAAGTTATGAAAATATGACTATCTGATATGGTAAATTAAGCAAAGTAGAAATAATTGGTATATGAATTTTGTTGTGAATACCAGGTTTACATCCTGGCAGCTCCTAAACTTGCAAGGGTTTTTTTTCATTTTTTTTTCATGTGTTGTATGGGAAGCAACTCTGGACACAGTTTACCAATTTGAGGAAATTATAATGATTGAAGCATTCCTACAATGCCCCATGAAATCTGTGTAGCTAATGGTAGTGACATGCAGAGATTGCTGAAGTCTGAACATCTCAATGTGAAATCTAATGGTCATTATCCATTTTCATTGAGCAAATTACTATACATTTCCTATGAGAAAAAACATTGACTCTTTTGCAAATTATGATTTATACATATGAGAAAAACTTCATTTATTTTACCAAAGGCAAAGACAAATTAATTATTTTATTTTGATATAGTTAATCACATCAGTATTACTGCATATCACATCTGCTTGCATTACGATTGGTGTAGTTTTAGCTATATTAATTGCTTCTTATGCAAATTATTCTGCAAATAGCCAACCTGGGGGTGGTCAGAATGACGGTAATACTTTTATTAGTTGATTAAAATGTCAGATTAATTTTCCAGAGCTTGCATAAGTTCGCCATCGGTCACAACAATTAGATGCAATAGTATCTGTGGTTAAATGGTTTGCAACTGTACCGAAATGCCAGATATATTGATTGATTATGACGTTAGTTATTTGGTTGGGAGTTTTGTTACATTTTATGTTACTACCTGTCGTGTATAAGTTCTCTGACATTCATTGTTTACTAGGACGCAAAATTGTTTAAGCATATTTTGGAAGCTTTTGAATCTAGTTTTGTTTCAAGCCAATCATAGGTCTAGCTACAGTTTTTGATGATTGAAGATCAATGATTTGGTGGGGTGTTGTTTTTATTTCTCTTTATTTCATAATCACTTTAATTTATCCTTTTGAAGTGTAAAATGATGATTTGTCATAATTAAATTACAGTATGTATGATCGTCACTGTTGGACATGTTGACCTTTGAGTTAAACAATAGTAATTATATGACAGGAATTACATAATGTTATTGTCAGCGTTAGCATTTGGACGTGGCACGACAACTTTAAAGCATGCTGCCACCATGCCGTGTTTTACATGCGTACATAACATCATCAAAAGAACTGCTACAGAGCATGATTATAGAATATTACATGAGTTTAACTTTAGCACCAATTTAATATCCTAAATACAATAATTTCTCTTTGTGTTAGGTCTTTAAACTTGTACTTTAATGCTGAATTTTGTTTTATGTGCCATGATATGAAGAAAATTTTTTATATGAATCAGGATATGAATTAAATGCTATTTGATTGGTTGCTCATTCAAAACGCTATCATTTTCATATGGTATTACTGATTGGATGTACTGTATCTAACATAACTTGTTGATTACAATTTCTTGATTATCATCATAATTTAACATACAGTAGGTAAGCATTTTTTAGTAATATTAGAAACGATCTTTATGAATGCCATTTATTATTGGAGAGATAAACTCAATTAGGAGCATTGTCTGATCCCATTATTCTGTTTGTTTCGCGCATAGACTATTGACATTTTTGAACATCTGTATTGAAAATTTGAACTTATGGCCCCACGATTACGAAACTGATTCGTGTATGATTTCAAGCTGAACTCAATGTTTTGTTCAAAATCCCCATATAAAATTTAGCATGAAATCGTACTCAATATTTTTTATAATCTCAGGGCCGGATGTGCTATGACTGAATTAGCAAACATGCATGCATTGATAAAACAAGAGATATAAAACTAATCTATGTTTAGTTCCCGATGAAGTTCGTCTTCATCACTAAAACCATCCTGCAATTGGCTCAAGCTCTATATAGATATTACCTGACATTTAACCAAATAACCTGTGTTATTGGAAGGCATGCGGTGTGCTGTCGTATAACTAAGGAAATTACAATGATTGGCTGCCCAATCTGGATGAATACTGCGATCATCCAGAACATCATCTTCCATGGCAAATATCAATATTATCATAATCCATCCAAACACATACTGTCATGCAAGGTATCAGGCGCAATTTGCAAAATATACTCTCAGCAGTGAAGAGCAGACTCAGCATAAAAAGAAATTGGTTAATATTGAAATTGACGTAATTGATTGTCAGAAGGAAAATGTGTCTTTAAGGCTTTTGAATGTTTGGAAGATTGTGTTATTTTCATGTATGATTTGGAGTGTTTAAAGGAACTGTCTCATATCTGGAGGGGTGGGGGGATTTATAAATGTATTTATTTTGAAGTCCATGATACATACCATGTCTTATCTCTTATACATCAACACTTAGTTCTTTGAAAATTAACTTTTAGTTTGATAAAGGATAATTTCTGAATATAATCTATATCTAAATGTTGTCTGACTTAAATAAATAGTTGCTATTTGAATCATAAACAGCTATGTGGGAGGTTCATATCTCTGATCAACCATGATAAGGAAATTAATTATGGGGGATATTAAATTCTTTTATATTTTATTTTTTGCATTTTCATGGTATTTTTATTATTTACACTATCTTTACGATATTCTTATTCCAGCATGCTGCAGTTGCTGCAAAGATTTGAATTTTATGAACCTTCACAAATCGTGTTACTATTTTTATGCACTTGTTTAATTTTATCCCAGTATGATGAAGTGTTGCATATTTTTACGTCCATCTTCCAAGACTAATTGCCTCCCTTTATTAGATCCTTTGACACCCGTGATTGAAGTTTACGGTTCCTGCCATGCATAAACCAAGCAACAACTCCGAGTTCTTATAGAAGCGCTTGATTAGATGGGTGCAGAGTCGGTGTGTGGTTTACTGTCACCGAATTGATTCGGAGACTCTCAAGGTGTATATTGAAACTACTGCTGAGATTGCTTTTGATGGTGTAGAGATGTATATTAAAGTACTGCAGTTGAAAAGGTGAAGCTAGAGATGGAGACCAACCAGGATTGAACGGAGACTCGCCGCTTCCACGTAGGAGTTTAGCTTCCTTTACTGGGGGGGGATGTTTAATTTCCTATAAAGCCGTATCAGAACACTCCATGTGACGCAAGCAGCGGCCAAGGTCTTTCTAAGTTCCTGCTCATCTATTAACATTTATCTGCCTTCCGAACCCTGACTTTTCAGCTGGCGATAATGACGAGGGTGTCATCCCCTGTAGGGAACCCTCTCCCCCATAGTATGGGTCCCTCAGGGAGATATGATAGGGGTGATTGGATGAAAGGCCATTATCAGACTCCCAACTGTTATGGATGACAGGGTTTTACAAGGATAGGAAAGTATCGAGCTCTTTGTTCTGTTCTGGGACTGTTGGACATGGAGACAATGATGAAATAAAAGTAGGAAAGCTGGTGGACTTGTGGAATGGATATGCTTAATAATGCACTCAATTGTTGCTTTTTCTTTTATTGAAAGTGCAGTGAATTAAATTCTTACCATGGAATTTACTTTTGTATCAGGATCATATGAATAAACATGATACTAGCAATGTTATATATACTTTCAGTAAAAGGACATATTAATGTTGTATTATGCAATACAAAACAATTGCTCACAATTAGATCAGAATTGTCCCCCTAAATACATGTGAAAGTCTATAAAAATACTATCTTTTCATTTTTTCATTACTTTGACATACTTGAAATTTAGTGTGATATACTTTAAATGTAATATGAAATATTTAAAACTGATTAATTTTAAATACAGTGGTTAAATTGTACTTCAATATCATTCTGTAGAAACTCTGCAATACAAATGTATTCTGAAAAATCTTGTTGATGTATATAAGAAGCCAAAACTCATTTCTTTGGAACAAACTTCAGACTTAATTTTTCAACTCTTTTTTTTGTGTGTGTGCATAGTCATCGGGTGAAAGATTCCCACTGTGACATAAAACAATGACTCACTCATTATGTATAGACTTTCAGCGTTACATAGATTTGGTTTGTCTTTAGAACGGAAAAACATTAACAATGGTTACAATTATGATCTGCATAATACGCTGTAGGAATATACAAGTATTCATGGCTTACATTCTGTACTGAGGTTATTTCGTACATCGATGACCGTAATTATATACACGACGCAAACCTAATTACGTGACACAGATGCGTATCTATTTAAATATTATTAATTTTACATGCAGAAAGAATTTAAATGACATGGTTGAATAGGATGGAATTAAGTCTGGCACTAGAGCATGAACAGAGATGTGTGTTCTTCCCAGCACAACGGCTGCGGTACCCATGGGAATATTCAACCATGGTAACATTGTACAATTACGTAACGTTTTTTTACCTTCTGAAATCCCCAGTATGCTTCCATGACCAGTGCATGGACCCTCAGCCGGTGCCAGTGTGAATAGTGTTACGATATGTGAATAGTATTACAATGAGGACTTGCATAACGGAACGGAATGTGCGACCAATGATTAGAGAATATCATGTAACAATTAACTGTCAGTGAATATATATATCTGTGGTGTCAATGTAATGCGTAGATTGAAACGTGAGGGATGATTTGCTTCAAATGTCATATTTGATAATAAATATATATTTTGTTATTTAACGCTTTTTTATCATCACATCACAAATAAATACAAGATTTTCACATATTATGGATATATACAGGATAACTGTAACATTGGCTTGTATGTATTGCCCAGTTTTGCAGATACTGTTATACACAAATAATAGATGACTTGTTGACCAGAATTTCACAAAGTTATAAATTTCACATTTTGTAAAATACATATAGAGAGACATATGGTAAGTTTTCAAGTGGAAAAAGGGGATTTTTTTTTTCATATGACATCTGAGAATAAATATTGGCATCTATGGAAATTATCACCTGACACAAAACAAAAGCGAAATCCTGTATGAGGGTGAAAGTCAATCATTTATATATAACATAGTGATTGGCAATATATTTATATAAAATTGGCCATTGAAATTCTTTATCCTCCTGTTCTCCAGAAAACTAGACTTGTTTAAATGATCTAGGGGGATATGTTTTATAGGAATATTTGGGTGAGAACAAGGTGTGACACAGACTACTTCCTATGATTTTCATTTGCAAATCTAGCTAGGCCTATATACTTAGGTATCGACTATCCATAGTTTCAGAGGGTTAAAGTAAATCAATAATATATAACTTATATTCATTGGTATTATATTTATATGAAAGGAGCCGCTGAAATTGTTTACCCTCTGTTCTCCAGTAATCTAGACTTGCTTAACTGATCTAGGGGGAAATTTTGAATAGGAGTATTTTGGTGAGAACAGGGTGTGACACAGACTAACTTAGGTACTGTTCCATCAATTACCTTACCTGCAGATATGCAGATCTCTGGTACCGTTCAGTCTGGCTTGATATTATTTTTATAAATAAACATGTCTGACTAAACAACAATTTATATTTTCGTGATATACTCCACTACCATGATGAATATGTCAGCAGATATACTAATAGCCTTGTATTGTAATATCATTGTATATCTATAAGTCAATGTAATATCTATTAGTCAATATAGTTAAGTTTACAGGATGGATCAAATATTGTTCTGGCACCTTATCATTGCATAAGATCAACCACTGTAATGCGTAATACGTCAGTTTAGGAAAGATAGTGCAGCCATTGAGATTCAAAGGCTATTAGAACACTATTAACTAAATTATTATTCAATTAGCTATTCTTATTTTTTAATTATTTCTAAATTATTTTTGTTATTTTTATACATTTCTGTACTCAAAAAGGAAAGCATGATTATATAGCACATCTAGTAGTAAACAAGTATTCCTACCTGCCGAGACTGAGCCAACCATTGGAAGGAACTGTAAATTACCACCAGCTCGTGTGCGTGTGTTTATATACAATAAACTTTTGGCACTTAAAACATTCAGGCAATGAGAATGCTTCCCAAGAATACCGCTTTTATAATGATTTTTATCACATCATAAAGATTATCTCAAGCATGCAGATTTGTCTCCGTTCCAACATGCACTTCCTCCACAACCCTATTTTTTTCTAAAAATGACTTTTTGGCACGTGTCAACTTGATGAAATATCACATTCAGCCTCCAAAAACCACGAGAGGAAAAGCCCCTACCTTGATCTGATACTGGGTATCAACACCGTATGGAAAGGAAATTTGTGACATCAGTAATTAAGAGATTGCAGTAAATTTGACATGGAGGCATCTTCGGGCCAACAGGTGTACCTGGGCAATATTTAGCAAGATGGACGAGGACAGAGGGGCACTACAGTGGATCCAGGACATATCAGTAGATACTGGTGGTGTCAGAGTATAGGGCCAGGCAGTACTAAATCTCGTGAATCTGTTGTTGGGGAGGAAAAAGGGCCTAGTACGTAGATCATGTCCAATCCAATTATCTTGAGGAAGAAGACTTGGATGAAGCTGTTGCTCGTGTCTTAGAGTAGGCTTGTGTCTTAGAAAGGCTGTGTCTTAGGGGAGGGGCTGGAATTCCTGGTAGATCTGGATGAAAAGATCTGCAGTGAAGTCCATCAAGTCAACACTGTCTTGTCATTATCATTGATGACAATGTCCAAGGACATCGTCCTATAAACAGTTAGCCATTTTTGGTATGGAATTTATATGAACTATATTAAAGCATTCACTGACACATCTTAAATGTTTTGGGCTGCACATTGTAAACAGGCTTTTTTTAAATGGATTTTTGCCATATATATTCGAAACTTGTAAAAGCATTAGCTAATCTATCTTAATTTTAGGCGGGGTAATTCATCCTAAACTCTTGATTCTTTTAAAGAACTTTTGTCATATATGTATGAACATCATAAAATAATTAGCTAGGCCATAAATTTGTCTTTTGTCGTTTATGAAATAAACCATAGATTAGATTTAATTTAATTCCCCAAATACACAAACTATCTTTCAAACATATCTGAAGGATTATTTTAGTCTGAATTCTCTGGACAAAGTTCAAAATTGAAGCTGTATAATATATGCCATGGAAGTGGCACGCTAACACTAAATATTTTTCGGTGAAATATCTCGTAAAGATCAGCAGTTTAAAATCCTGGAATAACATCACGATAGCAACTTCTAAGATAGCAGGGGCCATGGTTTCTCATGGTTTCTCATAATGCTGTCATCCACAAATGTCCTTGCTCCAGTTGCTATGGCTGCATGCCGAAAAATGCAGTGAACAACGCATAGAACGGAATATTTAACACTGAGAAAAAACTTTAGTGAGCGGATTATGAACTGTGACTTACACTGAAATAGAATCTTGGGGAAATGACATTCATGACAGTATTTTTATTGCACTCAAAGTCTTCGAATGCTTCAGTTCTCTTCAGAAAGTTGTAAAATGTTGTTGAAAGAAATGATGACTTGACAATTGGAAACAATTTCTGGCAGTTTATTTTCAGTGTGTGTATATTGAGGGTAGCACCTGCTTATGGTTTAAATCTTTATTTTTACTCTATTTTTTGTTTGTTATCTGATATTTTCTGACATTGAATATATAGCTTCTCAGTAAAGTGCATTAAATTATATTTATTTGTATAATATTTGTTTTAAGCAACAAAAAAAATACATTAATCTGAATAGTTTCAGCCATTCAAATACTAAAATAATATACCTTTTAAACATGAAAAATACAATAATCTTAATAACATCAGGCAAGTAGATATAAAAATCTTCACCAAAAATTAAAATGTCAATTCATAAATGTGACACAATTCATAATTTGGACACTTCTTGATTGTGGCACCCATGGTGCCCCATGTTGCTATGTGTCACAATGGTGTCACTGTCTAAGACTGGGTGGTTGTTGGCACTAACAAATATGTCTGGGTGTCACAACAGGAAGTTCTGTGTGGTCCTAACACTGGTCTCCTGCTGAGTCTTGCTGCCACATTATATCTCATATCACGTAACAGGAAGGAATTTGGATACATCACAGATACATTGATGAATATATACGACATCTTTTGAAAAGATGTACTGGTACTCCAGTTCCTGTGGTTATCGCAGAATACAAATTGGACTGCGATTAATTTTGTATATGGTACTGCTATTGTAAATAATGAACTATATACATGAAATTATTATTGTTATTGTTATTTATTATTATTGTTATTATTTATTTTTATTATTTTTTAAAAATAATTATTTTATAATAATTTAATTGTTTTTATTATTGTTTTTTAAATTATTATTTTTTTTTTTTTTTAATTTTTCAATTTTATTTTATTTTTTAAAATTATTTTGAATTTATTATTTTTAATACAAATTATTATTATTATTATTAGTATTATTTTTATTTATTAATATTAATGCCAAGAAGAAAAGACAAAGTATTTCAAAGAGTTCAAAATAACAATTTCTTCATCAATCGTGGTCATTGTTGGTAGTTATCTGTGAAGGTGATGGTGAGGTTGGGGGTGGGGAGACAAGTAGGAGGGGGAGGTGTTGGGGGATGATTGTGGAGCAGCTTCCTCCCTCCCTCCAAATAATACCTCCTACCTCCATCCAGAGGAATGCTCACGTGGTAGTTCTGTTTTCTATTAGCCGATCTAACATTACTAGATTCATACATCACAGTGGCTTAACAGAGATAGGCTAAAATGTGGATGTTGGAGTAAATCATTCAGCATTGAAGTGGTGTAACTTTTCTGAGGATACCTGATCAACCTACAGGTTTATGGTTCATGTCTTAACACTTCTACATGGATAACACACAAGTTGGTGTGGATGGTGTTTTAATTCACACCTTTTCACAGGTGGAGTCTGGGTATAAAGGAGCATCTTGAAAAGCCACAAAATAAAAAATAAATAGTTAAAGCTATATTTCTGGTAATTATGACAAAATGTTTATTGCTAATGGGTTGAAGCCTCCTGTAGTGATGTAAAGCACTAATTCAGAATCATTTAGAAACCCAGAAATGTAGAAACCATCTATTTTAACCCTCTCGCTGTTGAAGGCAACCAGAAATGCAGTGTGTATGCCTAATCCAGCAGGAAGATGGTTAAAGTATTGATGTATTTTGGACAATATGTCCATGATATGGATCTCGTTATATCCATAATGATTTAAGTCTCTCAATGCTGAAGGCAACTGGGGATGCCCTAAAGAGCAGTGCATTGGCCTAATCCACCATTAGTATTTTTTGACATCCATGAATTTGTATAAAGAATATTACTTTTATGGACCTGCATGGTCATCTGTGTATATAAATATATAATGCATTACAACATTTAGGAAAAAGTAGATGCAAAGCTTGGGGATAATCTATTTATTTATTATTTTGAATTGGGGTTTATACCGCTTTCAAGATTCTTTCACTTATAGTTTAGTTTAGGGCAAGAGGAAACCCGCAATATCCATAGCGCTGAATGTTGCAGTAAACCAAGGATGATAACTGCATTGCCACTCTACAGACATTCTATCAATATCGCGTCAGAAAGGTAACTTTTGCGAGCAGCGATGTCGGGGCCCCCGGTGCGGGATTTGAGCGTGGGGACAATAAGCTTCATTTATTTTCAGTTTTCTTCCTTGTCTGATTTCTGTCTCCACATTTCTTATTACAATTGTAATTTGCCCTGAAGTATTTGGCTAATGATGTCCTGGTCATAAACGAAAATTAAATTGTTTCCTTAAGCCGTTTTGTCATTAAACACTACAAACAGGATAAAAAGGTTTGAGAGATAATTTATAATATTATAAGCTAATGTTTTTTTTTTTAATGAAACATATGCATAATACATCTATAGAGAAGCAAGAAATTCACTGTATTGAATACAGCTTTACATACAAAGTATAGAGTACATTAATAACACATAATCAAACCAATAAGTCATGAGTCATAGGTAAACAAGCATGACATATGTAATTATATGATTTATCCATATATAGTAGTAATTAAGTTAACCGGAATCAAAATTGTAATTATATATGGATGCATGGGAAAAAGTACAAAGACACAGATATATGTTGTCCCAGGAAGTTGAGAAGGTGAAATGAGTGCCCACTGATCCACTGACCAGGATAATAATGTAGCGCTGAGCATTTTGTTCAATATAAATAGGCCCATTATTATTATTATTAACAATTATTATTATTATTATTATTATTATTATTATTATTATTAATGGCAGAATAGATGTATTAATGTCAAATTCTAAAATGTATATTGATATCAGTAGGACAATAAAGAGATAAATTTGACATGATCCAGACATAATAAAAACAATTACATGTTATATCCACATTGAAAACAACATTGACTTCATATATGACAGTTGGACAGAGACCATTTCATATATGCCATATCTCCCGTTCTGGAGGCGTGTTATCACTGCGTAATTATTTGATCCGGTTTGACGTGTAATAAGCAAAGAGGAAAGGAATACCCCTGGTGCACACCACTCTCCTTCCAGGAGATAGACATCAGTTAGACAAATCAATTATGGATTGGATCTGGCGGAAAGCTATCGTTTAGATTTCAATGCCACTTACTTCTCTTGTAGAGCATGTCTCTAAAGCCAGTGGCCCTGGGCCTCTGAGATAGATGTGTCTCGTGTCTCGGAGATAACTTGGCCTGTGTCTGTGATATCTGAGCCTGTGTCTCTGAATATCAGGGCCCATGTCCAGAAGATATCTAGGCTCATGTATCATGGATATTTGGGATGGTGTCAGAGGTATCCAGTACCATGTCTAATAGATATCTGGGCCCACGTGTTGGTAATATCTGGGCCCATCTCGGAGATATTAGGACCCATACACTCGGAAATATCTTGACCCAAGTCTTTTAGATATCTCGGTGTAATTTTCTATTGTATTTATGTCCAAGTCTCGGATATATCAGATACTGGGGCCCAATATTGGGATCCAGAGTCTCAGAGATATTTAGGTCCAAATCTTGGATATATCTAGGTCCAAGTCTCAGAGATATTGGGCCCCAATTTCTGGACACAGGTCTCACAGATATCTGGGCCCATGGGCTTTGCTTTCAATTATCTTGATTGCCAATTGTTGTTGTATGCCATTCGCTCATTACAATCATTCAGTATTAGTCTCACTCTGCCTTGCATAATAGACTGTTAGGCCAGGCCAAATTGTGCATATATATTGGCATTCAACGGCTTAGCCATGCCTTTGATCATGGGAATATATGTGTATTATGTATAACCATTTCAAAGAAAGACATTTGTGTTGTAATTTTCTCAGCAAATATATACTGTAATTGTAAATGTTTACTCAATGGGTGGTGAACTTCTGAGGCACTATAGACCCACAATGTTTATGACAGATGTGTTGTGCAAATATATCTGGTGACTTGGGACACATGACAATTGGTCAGATCCAATTCTGGAAGCTAATAGTTGAGGATTATTTGATATAACAGACAGATTATTGAATCAATTATTTGTTTCTGTGTGATGTGTAATTAACATGGATGTGATTGAAGTGTCATGACAATTTGCTGGTTTCACATTTCAAAGTCACAATGTTTATGTGACATAGTTGTTGGTTAATGTTTGATTTAATTAACCTTCTTAATGGAGGTGCCATGAACAGCAGTTATTTTTATTAATCTGTCAGGAGACTTTACAAATAAATACTGTTTAAGAAAAAGTGTTTTTAAAAAATGATACAATTGTCTTGCAATATAGTGTATGTGCATTGCAGGGGTTATGCTGATGTCATTTTTTGGGGGTGTTTTCATAATAATTATATACACAGGTATATTTTTTAATTCTTTTTTATTATCAATGGCATTTTCTTTCATATGGGGTTTTCAATTTTTCAATTTTTTTTTATGGAGTTTCAAGGAGTTTCAATTTCAGGTAGTGTAGATATCATTGAATTATTACCCCACACTTCTTTTCATAGCACCATCTTCCGGGACATTAGTAACTTGTACATTTGTTTATTGGAGGGAATACATCAAGTTCTTTATAGTGCATATAAAGTGCAAATATATGGATGTGCAAATATATGGATGTATGCACTTATTAGGAGGCAATTGCAGTATGATTCTAGGAAATGGGGAAATGTTCTGTTCCTTCAAATTAGGAATAATTCAATTGCCAACATGGTCCTTCATTAATAGCCCATTGTAGTTAATTTGACCATAATCTGACAAATTAGCAATTGTTGAAATGATGCACTTGGTATCATTCCCGTAAGATTCGTAATCTAAAATATGTAAAAATGAACCAATTGAACCAGTATCATCAGTAGAATTGAAATCAGTCATGGCTGTTTGCAAGAATCCATCCAATATCCTTCTCTACGGGGTAATGTATTTAAATTGCTCAATTTGAGCCTGGCAATATTTGCATTGTCCTGTGAAAAATTACATATTAAATGCAAGTAAATTTGCTTGCATGAAACAGTTGGGTTGGAGTAAAATTTTATTTCCGTTATGAGATTCCGATTAGGAAAGCAGATATCACCTGATGCTATTGAACGATTCTGTCCATAGAAAGTGATGTATACTTGTGCGTTCTCATAAACGCACAAAAACTAGTCTCCCATGGGACACCGGACAACTCCTACTTTTGTATAGGTGTCTGGCTAGTCAAGGTGATCTGAAATTCATGTAGATGTAGTGGTCTGCTCCTGATCTACGTCTCGTCACCCAGACAATGGACATCGATTCCGAGACTGTATCTATGGCAGGGCAATCCTAGGGGGACTCCTAAATGTGTAGATATACAGTCCAAGTGATCTAATTCTCGTGGGTGTCTTCAAACAGCTGATTGGTGGGCTGTCCATTGACGGTCCATTATGTAGGGTCATTCACAACAGTATCTGTGATGATGAGGTGAGAATTTCCCCGTCGCCTTGTCAGAAAACCGTGACACACGATGGTCCATCAATACTACCTATTAAACAGTTTGCTGTATATCAATTACTGTAGTCCATTATGTTTTCTTGTCTTTTCTAATTCTGGCTTTTTTCTTTCATTTATGGAGATGTGTATAGTATATGTATATGTATATGTGAAGCCTCCTACATGTATGCAGTGGTTTTCTTCCTGTACCAATACAATATTACATCAGTCATTGGTCTTAACCCTCTCCCTGCTAGAGTGTACGAAAATCGCAATTCTACACAGCATCTTTTGTTGCCTACAGCAGAAAAAAAGGGTTAATGTGATGACTGCGATTATGTATGTAAACGACTCCTTTTTTATTCATAATTAATTAGTTACGATCCAAGTTTACATCTGATTTTTCCCTCCAAGCAAAGAATATAGTCTGGTATATCCACAGCAATAAATGCTGCCCCAATAAACTGGTACATGTTCCTTAACTGAGCAGTAATGATGCCCAAGTCTGGTTTCGTCTCCCACATCCATCAGACTGGAGTAGGAAGTCGCCATAAACCGGATGCTTTTTACCACGTGAAATGGCTTTTATGATTCAAAATAGACAATGATAGTTGTGTGGTAAATATGTTCTACCAAAACAGATGTCTCGCTGGTTTGCCTTAAGCACCATTGTCTGATCTGAGAGCAATGCTAGGAGGAGATGCTGGAAAAGAGATTTCATCGTGTTGGGTGTCTGTTGGTGGTATTAGTCCACCAATCAGAATAACAGTTACAGAAGGAGGAATACTAAACTGCAAAACTCAAGTTTGAATCCAGGCCCTGAGGTTGCGAAACCTTTTTGAGTACGAATTCATTTTCAACTTAGATTTTGCACTAAAATCTCAGTGCAAAAAAGTGAATTGAAAATGAAATTGTCCTTTAAAAAGGTTCCTCAGTATTGTTTCCACTGGTAGACTAAGACCTGTTGGGGAAGATTTGGACACAATGTCTGAACATGTAGTTATACAGTTGTCTCCCTTGGTTAATCTTTATCAGCCATGGCTCATGGTTCTTACTGTAACACAAAGCTTTTGCAGGCTCACCTCCCATTATAAGCAGATAATTGTTTCAATGTTGCATCCACTAGTAATAAGGTAGTTTTGTAAATGAAGCACAATTGTATATTTAGTGTTGAATTCCTTGAAGAATTTTAATATAATGTAAGATGAAATTAGTTGTTCACCAAATAAACAGAATTTGTTTCTAAAATACTCTGACATTATGAAATGAACCTAAGGAATATAAAGCCTACGGATATAACCAATTGTATGCATATATACACTGCTATCTCATAGACATGTCAACGGTCTATTGGCTGGGATTGAGGTCGCATATATTGTGTGGGGTTTTCCTTGTGAAATGTAGATCTCCACATGAAGGATTCCCAGCAGGTCAATTGGTTCCCATTGAGAGTTAGAACATTGCTTTCACACACATTGTATCAGTGGGCATACCCCTATCTAAGATGAGAGGGTGCCCTCTTCACCCCAATAGGGTGGGTAAATACACAGGGATGTTGGTTAAGAAATTATACTGTATGCTCAAGCTAGATCTGGGAACCCTTTCACGAAGCTCTCATAACTGCTCAGAGACTGTGGCGCCGTCGCATCGATCTCTTGTAAATGGCGGTCAGGCGGTTTCATGAAGCTCTCGTATCCACTGAGAGACCTTGGCGCTCTCGTAGCAATCTCGTGTACATGGCGGGCAGGGACTTATGAGATGGTTGTGCTCTCATAGTGGACAGGAGAGCTTTGTGAAGACATCCCCTAGAGCACAACTGAGGGTATGTTTAACAAGTAATTCGGGGAAGTATTCATTGAACAGTTTGAAGAACGAGATGCATTGGACTGAAAATTGGTCTTTGTAACAAGAGTGTCACAAAACGGGTCAAGATCTTTTTTCATGGTAAAATGTATGACTGTAATATATAATTGATCATTCTCCTTGTTGAACATTATAAATATAATTTGCTGTTCCTGAATTTTTTATGGTCGTAAATATTTGACATCAGTTTGTATAAATTACAAAGGGATTGTTCTTTGAGTAGTATAAAACATTTAATAAGAATCTTCAGCCCCTTCAGTGGTAGTGGAATGGTAGAATGTTAGACCAGAGCAAAAGGTGCTGGGTTCAAATACTGTCCCAACATTGCATACGACGATTGATAGGATGCGCTGTCTGTAGAGTGGCAATGCAGTTATCATCCTTGGTCTTGTCAGTATCAGCTAATGCTTGCAGGTTTACTGCAACATTCAGAGCTACGGATGTTGCAGGTTTCCTCCTGCCTTAAACTGACAAGCCGTGATATAAGTGAAAGAATCTTGAAAGCAGCTCTAAACCCCAATTTTAAAAAAAAAATTAATCTATTTCTCTATTAGAATGAATGAATTAATCTCTATTAGAAGTAATACCCCTATTGAGTTGTGCAATACTAAGGTCTTCCAACTCTGTCAGGACCAAAAAATTCATTCTGGCACTGCTAGTTATAGAGGCCACTTTATCCAAACAGATTTACCTATTTAGACTTTCTAGTACACAGAAATATTTCATTTTAGATACACATGATTTTTACTTTTATCTTTCGGTCTGCGTATTAATCATAGACGGATCCGTGAATGCTGCCATTGAAGATGGAATTAAGATGCGGTTATAGATGGCTTTTTTTAATAGACCCACAGATGTTTTTGCAGCAGAATGTTTCAAGTGATGTCAAGTCTTTACTTAATGAATGGTCTCTTTGAGATAAGTATCTGTAATTAATTATGGAATATACTTGACAAATTATTAATAAATTACTTTTTTTAAATGATGAAGATAAAAACACTTCTCAGAAAGAATGTTTTACTTCATGCTGAAATGGAAATGCAATTGATCACAAAAATAAAAAGCAGAATTGTTTTGGCATTTTTCTAATCTGGTTTGAAACAGTTCATATCTCAAATAAATGTGAATTTTATCAGTTTTGACATTCTATTGCTTGCCACCAACATGTTACAACTGACACAAGGACATGCAATCACAGTGCTTGGAGGAGTAAATGTTAAGTAGAATCCTATAGACTTTCAGTGGTAATTATGACACTCAATAAAAGTTATAATTGGATAATATTTTTAATATTTAATATCTTTCAGTTTGATATGTATGCTGATGTATGTTGATGTTACAGCATTAAATGTGAATCAAATAATTATGTGGTGTTCGGGGCAGGTGGTAGTGCAGTGGTAGAACGTTGGACATCGGAGCCAAAGGTTCTGGGTTCAAATCCTGCCCCAGGAGCCCGGCATCAATGTTTGCGAAAGTTACCTTTCTGACGCGATATTGATAGGATTTGCTGTCTGTAGAGTGGCAATGCAGTTACCATCCTTGGTCTTGTTAGTACCAGCCGGTGCTCACAGGTTTACTGCAACATTCAGTACTACAGATGTTGCAGGTTTCCTCCTGCTCTAAACTGAAAAGACGTGATAAAAGTGAAAGAATCCTGAAAGCGACTATAAATCCTAATTAAAAAATAATAATTTAAATATGGTGTTGATATCATGCTTCAGAATTATCACCATCTTGTCATGACAGTTATCTCGTGACAATTGTAGTATACATCTTATGACAATTGTTTGAGTTATTGTCACAACTGATATCACATGATTTTTTACAGTATTGAAACCAAATGTATACACATGACAACTGTTTCTTACATTGTCATTACAGGTATGCACATCATGACAACTGTTTCTTACATTGTCATTACATGGATGCACATCATGACAATTGTTTCTTAATTATTGTGATGTCAGCTAGCCTATTATGGTTGTTTCTTCATTATTGTCACAACAGATATTCCATGACAATTGTTTCTTAAGTATTGTCACGACAGCTATCCAATGATGATTGTTTCTTAAGTATTGTCATCTCAAGTATACTGTTTCTTGAATATTGTCACCTCATGTAAACACATCATGACAATTATTTCTTAATTATTGTCACGACAGCTATCCCATGATGATTGTTTTTTAAGTATTGACACTGCTAGTATCCTGTGACAATTGTTTCTTAAGTATTGTCACCACAGGTATCTCATGACAATGGTATCCCAAACCTGCAGTCAGCCGATTAAACAAGCCATTAGCAGTGTTGTATCTGAACCGCAGACAGTATTTACATTCCTAGTCAACTAGCACACCAAGTGTGCAGATAATCCACACATATATTCCTCCCTGTCAAACACTCTGAGCCATCGCTGTTACTTCTCCTTGAAATATTCATCTCCCTACTACAGTGTAATGGGAGAGCTTTAATGATCCTAGTAACTTGTACATACTGAAGGTCATTGGGATTAAACAACGGGTGTATATAAAGGCACGCAGTCGAATAAAATGGAAAATAAATCACAGCATTTGTTTAAGTGATTCGAACAAAGGTGCGAATGGTGTGACCGTGCTTTTCACCGGGAGATGGATTTGTTGAAGGAGAATTGGGTCCAACTTGAGCGCAATTGGCCATCCTTCTTCAGCTAAAGAAGATAGTGTTGTTTCACCTGCGGAAGAAATAGGATGAGTTGGGCTCAAATAGGCCAAGTTGATTTCTTCTTCAGCACCAATTAGAGCGAGAAAGTCGTATACAGGTCAAATGATTCCTGGAACTCTTAAGATATGTTTGGTGCTGGTGTGATGATTTTAGAATTAGTCAAATGATGATTTTGATAAGCTTTATCACTCCCATCTGTTAAGGATATTTATGACTTGGTCAATGTGGAACTCTTTTCTTTTAGAATTAAGAAATGTGGAGTTTTTTTTAGCACGCCACTGGTGTGGAGACCAGCATCCTTCAAGCAGTGTTATTATAGTAGTAGTAGTACTTTGTAGTAGTCAGAACATGGCAAGTAGTAAAGACATAGTTACACACATATAGAATTAAGAGCAATAACCTTTGGTTACTGAAATCGTCTTAAAGTATTGCCTGCATGGACCAGGGTGAACAGATTACAGAATGTTAAGATTATTACATCGTACAGCAGGTTCAAATTCCTATCTAATTCTATCTTATTCTAAAACTATACCTTATGCCCCTTCTTAAACTAATAATGCCAAGAGAGATGTGTATCTTGTTTCCATGGTTTCAAACTACATTGTTCCACAAAGTTTGTGTCGTTATTTATGTTCCTATTGAAGTACATGCACTTTTCTTTCGTAGATCAAGATTACAACTTCCCACAGACACAGAGACTATCCAAACTTACCGTTCTTTTACTTTGGCCAATATTTTATCCAACGGTGCCAGAGAAATTGATTGTCATTTCAATATTGTCTGCCATTATCCTGTCAGGGAGAATGGTTCCTCACAGAAGTAGAGGAATCAAAAAAGATTAAAATTAACAAGTTTTTTAGCCTATAAACCACAAAAACAATACGTTCATATTGTCTACCAATTGCTTCACATCTTGTGAATTAATCGTGGCAGATTGGTGGTTGTTGTATTATGTTTTACTGCTGTATATATACTGTATGGATAGATCGAGGGACGCCGAAAATATGTTCTTAGTCATCGTTCTTAGTCATCTCGGTCATCTTGCAGGCACCTGGTTGATATCTGCCAATATTGAAGTCATCTCAGGGCGTTCAGAACCATACACTGGCGTCTTGGCCATCAAAAGTCTGAACTCGTCAATCACAAATAAACCTCAGCCCATTTCCCTCCCCCACTCCATTGACCTCTAAACTTTATGCACAAACAAAAGCTGAATCAGACTGACCCCCCAAGGCAAATTAGTTACAGTTGCAAAATGCATCATCATCTTGTGATTTCGGTTGTATCCCCACCCTCATCATCATTGCTAGTACTTGAAGTGGTACCAGTCTGTGTTGGAGCTTGTAAGTCAGAAAAGCCTAAATGTTCGTTCATGATGTGGCAATGCCTAAATGTTTGTTCATGATGTGGAAATGCCAAAATGTTGGTTCATGATGTGGTAATGCCAAAATGTTGGTTCATGATGTGGTAATGCCAAAATGTTGGTTCATGATGTGGTTCAGCCAAAATGTTGGTTCAGCCAAAATGTTAGTTCATGATGTGGAAATGCCAAAATGTTGGTTCATGATGTGGAAATGCCTAAATGTTAGTTCATGATGTGGAAATGCCAAAATGTTAGTTCATGATGTGGTAATGCCAAAATGTTGGTTCATGATGTGGTAATGCCTAAATGTTAGTTCATGATGTGGAAATGCCTAAATGTTAGTTCATGATGTGGAAATGCCTAAATGTTGGTTCATGATGTGGTAATGCCTAAATGTTAGTTCATGATGTGGTAATGCCAAAATGTTAGTTCATGATGTGGTAATGCCTAAATGTTAGTTCATGATGTGGAAATGCCTAAATGTTAGTTCATAATGTGGAAATTCCGAGGGAAACTTGGAATAAGTTTGGAATTTCCTATGTCCTATGTAATTTTAGACTTAGTTATTTGAAAAATGTCATGCACGACACAACCTACCAAGAATTGCATAAAACACCCTGGAAATCACCTGGAAATATCTAGTGTAAATTGTGATGGATGCGTATTAATGATTAATCTGGAAGTCGCATTTTAGGAAGCATCCTTGCAAAGTACTTTATCACCTGAAGATAAGGTGTATAATAAAAACATTCATACCCAATGAGCTTGCATGCATCAGATGTTGTTAATTTTGAAACAAATGAACAATCATCGCGCTTGTTGTGTACAGTTGATGCATCTTAGATTTCCACATTGGTTTCTGGAGACGTACACAGAGATCCCAAATGCAGACCTAGACCTGTTGAGTTACATGTTAAGTTTATCTGTTCTGAATCCTGGTTGGGAAAATTCCCCTTAACACAATGTTGAAATATGTTCGTCGCACTGATAGCATGCAGGAATCGGACCGCGAAAATAACGTTTCTCGAAAATTAGATATATCAAGGGGGTAAATGTAATATAGGTTTCACATTTCATAAAAATTGCAGTGTTGCGATACTCTGCATTATGTTACCAACTTCGTGAAATATTTGGATGCGAAAATATTTTCATAAATCTTTTTTCCGCTGTTGCAAGAGGCTGTAGCGGGCTGGGTATTCGGGATCGGTGAAACTGTCAGAACAAAGAAACGAACGATTGAGTAATTGTCAGCAACAGGAAGTGAATGGAATTTTTGAGATATGCTCAGTGCTTCCCCTTATTCAAAAGTTACTTATGACAGATAACATTAAAAACCTTTCTGTTTTTGAATGCATTCAAAATTGAAACTATTTATGATTATTTTAAGCGCGATTTTGTTTAAAAGTTGAGAGAGAAAAAAATTGCATCATGGTTTCACATTTCTTATGACAGATATAATATAAATATCTTTTCAATTTCAAATGCATTCAAAAACAGTAATATTGTGCAGCTGTTTTAAGTGAAATTTTGTTTTAAAAGTGAAAACATTTGCTTCTTGGCTTCACATTGATTGGCAGCTTATAAATATGAAGATGGTTGTAATCTGACTCTGTCCAAGGCTACAGTAGTACCGGTGAGTTGTGGCTTGAATGTAATTGTGTGTGCCACTGAAACAGACTTTCAGATTAGATAAAAGATACTGCTATCATCTGCTATAGTTTAAAGTGTCAAGATCCCTTCATCAGTCTAGGGATATAAACCTTTATGGAGACAACATCAGAATTCATAGGAGGCTAAATTACAGATAACGGGATCAGATTTTGCAAGCTTTGTCTGCAACAGTTCGGTATCCTTGTAGGTTTTCATTGTAAGGAGTTTTAAGTCCCTGTATATGGATCCTAATGAAGGCTTGAGAAGTTATCAGACAGTGGTAGTTGTGAACTGCAGGGTGTAATGTATGCAAGGGTGTATATGTGGCTCATATCAAGGTGGTTGCAAGTGTGATAAATACCTTGTCCAATGAACCAATGTATGTAGAAATGATGATGAAAGTTTGAATGATGGATGATGATGTAAAGTTAGATATCAGCACTATGTTTGCATCACCGTATTTATATCATTGATGGTCAAGTGGGACTCTGTACCTTGTCCAAAGTAGCATATGGTACCTGTATTTGGCACAATTTGTGCATTGACCTGAAAATTGAATAGATTATTTCAATTTGTATTTTGAATATTCCTATGTCCATTTATGATCATCATGTATATTTGCTGTTATTTATATGTTGAATATTCCTATGTCCATATATGATCATCCTGTATAATTGCTGTGATTTATATGTTGAATATTCCTGTGTACATATATGGTCATTGTATATATTTGACCCCAAAACATGTAATGTTTCATAAATATCAACTTTCTTAAAGAACCATCTTTCTCAAAATGGATATTTTGAGTGAAAAAAAGACTGATGGTTCATGCTGACATATGGAACATCATAGTTCTATAATTAGTGTTTGATATACAGTTTCAGCGGGATCAGTACTGTCTTTAAGTATGACGAATGTCAGTATAATGTCCTGGGAAGGTGTAGCATATCCTTGGACAGAGTATCGGGTATGGGGTTTAATAGGGGTGGCCGGGTCTACAGGGTAACGCTAGCAGGGAGCCATGTGTGTCCACTGCTTTACCTCAGAGATAAAATATACCCAGTCTAGTTAACCTCGGCTCTGGTAGAGTATCAATCACTATCAAATGAGGATGCATGCAGACTACGACTTCGTGGGCAGCGAAGTGAGCAGAGTCCCAAGAGCACGTGGCCCGGCTCTCCCCCCCCCCCCCCCCTCTCTCCGAGGTAAATTACGGTAAATTATGAGGTACATCACGGAGGTAAATTATGACATGTACTGCATCAGACATGGGCCAAGATGCCACCTGACTTCACAGGAACCGACACCAATGGTTTTTTCCTCGTGTTTTGTGACGCGAGTGCTTGTGCTCATTAATCAGGTGGGGCACTGCCACGGCTAGTTACACGAGTTAGGTCCACCTCAACCAGCCTTCATTCTGAAATGTTGTCTCCATGTTTAGCGACTGGAGTGCCTCTTGTCATTAATCAGGTGTTGAGCTTCCACGGCTAGTTACATGTAGGTGTATATCTACAAATGTCCATGAAGTCTCATTCTCGTGTTCTGATATTGTTTCCCTGAGTTTAAAGTGCCTCTGCCTATTAATCAGTTGCAGAGTTTCCATGGATAGGTCTACCTCTACACGTGTCTTATAAAGTCTCATTCTGAGTGCTTCTACTCATTAACCATACCTCTGCTGAATTAGGCACAGTCACTGCTCTTTAAGGCATCACTAGTTGCCTTCAGCATGGAAAGGGTTAATCAGGACTTCCATGGGATAGTTTTCATGTAGGTGTACCTCTACATTGTGTCTAGGTTCCATTCTGATATTTTGTCAGTGTATTTAAAGTGCCTTTGCAGATTAATCGGTTATGTTGTGTTTCCATGAAGAGTTTGATGTGCATCTATATGTGTCTATGAAGTTTCATACCAACAGAGTTTAGCAACTTGACTGCCTCTGGTCATTAATCAGATGTTGCACTTCCACGGCAAGTTATTGATGTACCTCTACATGTATGTTTGTTCATTTTGGTGTTTTCTCCCTCTGCTTATTAATCAAGTGTTGCATTTCCACAGATAGTTAGGTGTACTCGTGTTTTCTACTGACATTTTGTCGCAGAGTTTAAGAATTTGTCGCAGAGCTACCTCTACAAGATTTCATTCCAATATTTTTCTCCCTGAGTTTAATGACTAAAATGCCTTTTCTTATTAATCTAGTTAGGATAGTTAGGCCGACCTCTACCAGATTTCATTCTGATATTTGTGCCTCTGCTCAAATAGTTAATCGGCTAGTTAGGTACACCTCTACCAGGTTTCGGGACCCATGTGTATGTCTCTCTCTCTCTTTGTGTCTGTCTCTCACTGTATGTCTATTGCCTGTTCTCTGTGGCTGAGTGAGTAGCCGCTAGGCCTATGTATATACTCTACTCCCGTGCCTTGCCTCATAGCCTTCCCTCGTAGCCCGCCTGCCTGCCTCTGACTAGCTGACTCCCTGTACTAACCTGCCAGTAGATCGCCCCCTCGTCAACTCCGGGGCCTGCCTCCTGTACTTGTGTACAAGCTGTGAGCAAGTGGAGTATTTAATCCTGTATGGCCCTGCAGAAGTGTTGTATCATAGTGCTTATTTCTTCCATGGAGTGTACCCGTGCTTTGCCACTGGAGGTTTTCTAACAGTCCATCCGTGACCAGCGCCTGTTTGTAGAACTATCTACCTTTTCACTATTTGGATATTTTACAATCATGTCGGACTATGACTTTGAGAAATGGTAAGAAATCTTCGTTTGATTAATAAGTAATTTTTATTTTAACAGAAGTTTTTGGTTTCATGTTGTGTTGCAATGAGAGAAAAAAAGTTTCATGAAGTTAGTGAAACTTTTGTTTAGTTTTCTTTTAGGATTTCTTTGGATTTCTTCGTTGAAAACATCGACATTTTATAATTAATTATTATTCTGTAATGATTTTATAAATTTAGGAAAATGATATTTAAATTAAATAAGTTCTGAAATGTTATTTAAATAAAAAATTTAAAGTATGCCAAATGGAATTTTAACAAATCATGCAGCTTTATTGGTACTTATTGTTATCATAAAAGTTTTGTAATGCTTTCAATTGTACCTCAAATATCTTTTTCTACAAATCTCATCGATAAGAAGAAAGAAAAAGACACAATTCTCAATTTATTTTAAAAGAATACATTAAATATTTGGTGGGTTTTCCGTGATGGAAGGTATATACACAGTTTGTTAACATGACTGAGTTAAAAAATAAACTGGAAGCTCAATCTGTCTTTTACTCACCAAGTAGGCTACTGTTTATTTGTACAAGTTTTTCCAAATGTGGGATCCAATTTTGCTTTTGGGACAGCCAGACGAGGGGGGAAGAAGAAGAATAAGAAGAAAAAGTAACACTACAAGTGTTGGAAGGAAAGCGTTCTCACTTCACCTGTTGTGTGGTGTGGCAAGACGAGGCTTATGGCAGTCGGTGCTTAACTGTCATCACTTCACTGTCATCACTTCACTGTCATCACTTCACTCAAAAACCCTGGCCATATTTCATAATATTTCCATACCAGCTTACTCCAGCATAGGACACCACGACAGTCCATAGGCTTCTTTAAATTTAAAAAAAAAAAGTCTCTCTCTCTCTCTCTCTCCTCACTCTCTCTTCTCTCTCTCTCTCCTCACTCTCTCTCTCTCCTCACTCTCTCTTCTCTCTCTTTCTCTCCTCACTCTCTCTCTCTCTCTCTCTCTCTCTCTCTCTCAGAGATCAGAGAAAGAGAGATTTTATGCGCTTTGTCAGATTCTTTCCTCTGATAAGAAGGTGATTGTGGAAGATCTTCTTGATGGGAAGTCATCCTAGTTGACTAGTCATTGTTAAGATTACATATCGCCCATTTGAAGACAGTAATCTTACCCATGTGAGTATCGTAAACACTGCAGACATGTATCTCTCAATTATCACCACATTTGCAATTTTGTAAAAAAAACATTGAGTTCGGGGAAAAGAATTGTTTGGAGGGCAATTTGTTGCCATGTTCAGTTCTCAATTTAATTTGTTGATTACTGAGCTTAAATTTTTTTTCTTGTTAGAAAGCTGGTTAATTTTAAATAGAATAATTACCTTGATAGTGAGGATTAAGAATTTATACTCCAGAAGACAGATTCATAGAAACATGGTTCAGTGTTCCTATCTAAGCATATGCTGCTATAAGTTCAATTGAACGGTGACATTTGTTTTGTTCTTTAGTTGGGATTCCCTACATACCTATAGTTTGACTGGTATCTGGAAATTCTACATGCATGCGATGCACATGAGTTGATTATCGAGTGTTGGACATAATCCTCTGTCAATCAAGATCACATTGTTGATCTACCCATATCGCGGAAAATCAGTGATATATATGTACACCATAGCACAGGCAGTACGCAGTTACTAGAGACAGAAACATTGCTCATACTTGACAAAAGTATTGCCACTGCACTCAAAATTGTCTATGCTCTTCAGAAACATGTATAGACATTTTGTTAAAATACAAAATGTTTTGTCTAGAGATAAACAAAAGTTGGAATAAACCTTGTTAGTCTTCAGGATCTGAAGTGCAAGGATGTTCAGAACAGGAAATTAAATAATTCTGAACATGTTCAGATAAATAACTTAGGATTAAGTGTACTTAGTGTCTGGACATTTTTACATCAGAAAAATGGCGCATGCGCTGTCGACTGTACAGAATGCTACGGACACGGACTAAACTTGTCAATGTCAATTTTGATTCATGGACAACGTTGACAAAATGGCAAAATGGCAACTGATATCCATAGTGCTAAACACGACAAATAACCATATTAAATGGTAGCATTTCAGCAGATGGCAACAAATGTACAATTAAATGAAAATCTGTACGATAATCGTGTAAATTGTCACTTCTGAGGAGACTGTGTCTACATATGGTTTACAGAGGACTATTTGATGTTCTCACCCATATAAATGTTAAAGCGAGATATTTACAATGTATACAAAAGAAGCAGATTTACCCTTACATTTTATGATCAAGAACATCACAAGCTATCTTTGCATATATATGAACAGCCTCGACTCAGTGTAAGTCCATTGTATAAGTGGTCATTTTTCTATGGTGAGCCAAACAGGTCAAAATCAAGACAATTTCATTACAATTGATACAAAAGCAGATTTACTCTTATGTTTTATTATCAAGAACCATCACAAGCTATCTTTACATATGTATGAATAGTCTGGACATTGAAGTCTATTATATAAGTGGTAATTCGTCTATGGTGAGCCAAACTGGTCAAAATCAGGACATAATTGTTGATGGGGTAGCGTTGCATGCAATATTTTAGAACTTTTCATTCTTGGGTGGGTATGGTGAGTGTAGGATTGGATGGCGAAATGTTGCATTTCATGTACCGTAAATGTATTCTCAGCCTCGAGGTCTTTGTTCTTTGTTTTCAATATTAATTAAAGGCATGGTTCAAGTTGTTATTAGCCTCCAGAGAAGCATCCACAATCTGAATCAGTATTTATCAGTCGCCACTGTCAAGTAGCTCATTAGAACTGCCTATTATCAGAAAATTGTCAGACTTTTATCTCATTAGAAGGTTGCACAATAATTTATTGCTTTGTCAGGTGGTTTGGGAGATTACCACTTAAAATTGTTTTTCAACCAATTATGTCATCTTTGTGAGTGAAAATACCACTTGTTCGTTAAGGTAATCATCATGTTTTTTATCATTAAAGATGTATTACTGGTAATATATATCATGCGTTTTCTGTAGATAAAGAAATTCTGAGAAATATTGCGAACTTATAACGAAGTTTAAAATAGAATGGATTGCTAAGGGTTGCTATTGTACTCTTTTCTCTTTACTTACATAATATATTATGTCTACCATGTCTACCTACAATTAAAAGTTGAAAAGCAAAATATGCTTTATAATCAAATGAACCAGACATTTACCTGTTTAACAATTTTAATTATAATGAAACAGCTATTGAAAACATTCTTCACCGATAATTTCTTGATTGCTTAGGTATTTCTGAGAAAGAAGGTGTCCTTTTTCTGAAGGATTTGTTTATGGTGGGTTCATTTTTTATCTAAATCCTGCAGGCCCAAAGGCCATATGGACAATGTTATGGTCACTTGTCTAGAGACATTTGTCTGGTCAAGCATTCCTTTTAAAAATATCCCACTTGTAGTTGTCAGGATGTTTTCTTTATTCTACCAATGGGTTTACTTGTAGATATACGATAACACCTATATCAGCATATCCTTTATCCCACCTGCCATACACAATTATACATAAATGTCTTTAGTTAATTGAACAAACCAAATAATTAATGCCATTTCAGGCATTTGAACATTTGAAATTTTGATAGAAACCTTTTTCTATCTTACAAATTATTGGTGAAGAATGGTTTCAAAATGGCTTTTAATTAATTATTAAATTTCTATATAATATACCACAGTTAGCTTTTAATGTATGTAGGTTTGTTTTTTATAAGAAATAATTTAATTCATTTTGATATTATAAAAATAAAATAAAATAAAAAAACATTCCTACCAAGGTGGATAAACATCTTATAAAAATTAGTGTACTATTTTCCTACCAATGTGAATAACTTGCTTGAATAGAAAATTAAATATACTATTTTCCTACCAAAGTGAATAACCTTATTGTGGTTTTCTCCTTGTTTTCACTGACAGGTGTTGGTTCTTCTTCACAGCTCAGACTGATGTAATTCGATCGCATTTCAACAACAGAGCAAAACTTTTCGTGTAATGGTAACCTATTTTCATGCTGCCAATAATAGGTTACTCAATGTTTGGAAAATGTCTTCTGTTCCTCCTTTTGTTTTACATACTTATTTTCTATGATTTTTACTTTGACGTTGCTGTCACACAGTGCAAATCTGGTTCTTCTGTTATGGCCCATATATTATTATATATATCCAAGACCAGACATTCTTTCAGTTAATTTGAACATATGATATGTTTCTCTATATTTATAAGACCAGACAATCTTTTGGTAGTTTATGAATACATAGTTTTTGATACCGCATTTCAGTATTTGGGTAGTTTATGAATACAATATTTTTCTCTATATTTCAGTCATAAGACAATGCGATATTTTCTCTATATTTACGAAACCAGTAGTTTAAAGATATAATATTTTCTCTATACATGTATTTCACCATCCTAATGTTTATGTGTAATTATACCAAATTATTAATTATTTATTATTTTCACCCAATTTTCACATTTATTATTTTCACCAGAAATAACCCCATACCAATTCATCTATAATCTTCAAAGTTTAATATTATCATCTCCATCTTAAATTGATATCCTAGAAGGAGTAGTTTATAAAAGTAAAGAATGTCTCTGGGCAACCCTGTATCTGCTTCCTCTGTCTCGGTCTAATGTTTGGAGAAGCTCAAGTGTGTATTTGATAGCATTTAGTATGTACAAGTAAACACTGTATGTATCTGTCTTTGCCATAGGAAGCCCCTTTGCCTCCAAGGGTTGCAAGCATTGCTGCAGTGTTGCAACTCGGCTGAAATGATGTTGAAGCTCGGCTGCTGTTGCAGAGGGTATTCTATTCTGCCAGGATTAAACCCGGAGGTTCACATGGGTGCCAGACTCAATACAGATCACGAACATGGTCTTTATGTTTTCGCTGTAATATAAATAGAGAGTGTGTTCTTTGCAGCAGAGATATAACTTTGTAGCGTTGTCCTCCAAGATATACACAGCATTGTAAGATAAATACCTGCAAAGATTTGTTCAATGATGTATGGAAAACGAACCCCCTTTGTCAAACATTTACCAGATGGTTAGCTTGTTTTACCATGGCTTAACCTTTAATCCAATTTGGTGATACAGTATTTCAGTTTCATATACACATATTTAGGCATTCCATATATACCGTACATATATAGTTAATTTCTAAACCATTTATCGTCACAACTCCATAATCACTCTAAACCATTTAATCCAATTTGGTAATACACTATTAAAACGTTTTTGTTTTATATACTGTAAATCAGGAAATTAATGCGAGCAGGATATTAATGTGAAAGATGCGATTGGCGTATGGCCGCATTCAATTCCTACGCATTATGTAAAATAATGAAAAATAATGAAAAACATGGTCGATCGCATTTAATTGTTGTCGCATTTATGTCTAAAAGCTTGACGTCGCATTAAATTAGTGACGCATTAATTTCCTGATTTACAGTATACGTAATTAGGTATTCCATATATACATATATGGGTAATTTCAAACTCTGTAAGATAAATGCCTGCAATGATGTGTGGAAAATGATTCCCCTTAGTCAAACATTTCCCAGAAGGTTTGTTTGTTTTAGGTCAGTTTAACCTTTAATCCAAGACCTTTTAATACACTATTTCTGTTTTATAGACACATATATGTGTGTTTCATATAACAATGTGTATTAATGTCCTGCTATATTCCATGCACAAGGTGCATACTCAAAGTATGTGCTTAAAAATACAGATATAGGTAATTTCATAATGTGTATGCATATATATATATATGTACAAATTTCATAATTTCCCTCAAGTAACTCGCAGTATTATTATAAAAATGTAATCATATATTTATAAACATTTAATAAATTACATTAACTGCATCTTGACTATCAGAATTGAGAATAATTTCCTGTAGAATTGTGTTGTACTTACTTTTGTATATAATTAGCTAGAGGTGACTGGGAGCACTGGCTGTTCAGTGGAGAAACGGCACAGTATGGATTGTGTTTACAAACAAGAATACTCCCGTATTTAGATCGCTCCGTGACACTAATAAATACACTAAGTCAAATAATTGCAGCGTGTCACGTAGAGTATTTATCTCCATGCTTGATTTCTTCCACTGATTTGAGACATTTCTCTCGAGCTAAAGAAAAACAGCCTTGTGACCATCCTAAAGTCTTCATGAATCATGTACCATCAGCTAGGCCCCTCTATAATACTGTAAGTCTACATACGTCTTTAACTGCAGGAAACTCCCTAGGCCTTGTAGTAATACACTGTAAAATCTACACACCACTTTAACACACAACACAAGTCGCTTGCTCGCATACTCATCAATTACTTGAGCATTATCTAAGAAGTCAGAGAAATTATTATTCTCGTCAGCGGCATGTGTTAAAACCTGTCAGTTATTAATAGTTTGCTAATAATCCCTGTTTACAAGTTTGTTTCTGACTGCGTGCTTGTGTGTTGTCCATTGACTGCGTGCTTGTGTGTTGTCCATTGACTGCATGCTTGTGTGTTGTCCATTGACTGCATGCTTGTGTGTTGTCCATTGACTGCATGCTTGTGTGTTGTCCATAAACATGGCTCCTTTGTAGCAGGGGCATACCCCAAGTATATGAGCACAAATTTTGATCTTTGAAAAGAAGTTTGCATGCAGTTGTCTACAGTAAATTCTGGTATAATGACTCAAGATATGTTTCTTAATCAAGTTATATATTATTAACTTTAGATATTTAGTAATGTTAAATTTCTGACCTATGATATACCTGAATGTGTTGTAGTGTTTCAATTATCACCATTTGAAGAAAGCATATTGGTGTGTGTGTGTACGTATGTACATACTACACACACACACACACACACAACACACACACACACACCACACACACACACACACACACACACACACACACATACACATTACATACATATTGAAGACATATGTGATAGAGTACGTAATGTCACATCGCTGTCGAGATTTTATTGTCTTGGAGCTGCAGCAATCAATGAGTTTTACATGTCCTGGGGTATATGGTATAACTCTTCGTTTACATCCACCTCAAATCAAGTGGAAAATTATCCGCAATTCTGCTTTTCACACGATTAACAACGTAACTCTTTAACAGTTTTCGTTTGGCTGGGAGGAAGCCTACCTATGTGACGTACATTCCCTCCACTTCCCACTAGTTTAAGGGCCGTGGATTTTATCACTGCGATAATAGCCCCCGAACAATTAAAGTGTCTTAACTTTCAAATGATGCGCAAGTCATTTCAGAGAAGAACTATATCTAGTTTCAGAATTCTACCCCCATGCCAGTCAGTGTTTGGGTATGCGAGGAATATTAACGTCCATCGGAGCTGATTAAAAGAGGATTATCCCGGGATATGGGATTAAAATATGGGATTATTATATACTGCATGTTAAATCTTTGATGTCAAAATAACATTCTTCATGGAGTTTATTCCGGAATTTGATATGGTCATTGATACGGCAATGTTTTTGTATTTAAATCTGCTATCTTTGTGTCATATCTTGAAAGTAATGTTTGTAAAAATCAGTGTGGTGTGACTAGACATTTTAACAAATTAAAAATTTTGAGAAATATATATTTTTGTATTTATGCACTTCTTGATTTGGTAGCTTGCTACAGTGTTGTTTGTTTGAGTTTATTCTGTTGGTATTTGAACTTGTCTATCATTACTCCTAAGAATTCCATATCAAATTACAGATTGTCCACACAGTTTATACCAATATTCATAATTATAGATAATATCTCGCCAGCTATTCATAAAAACAAGATCTTGCATTTCAAAAACCTGTCATGTTGACACATCTCCAAAGCTAAATATGCGCACATATAGCACGACTTTGAGACTTTTAATGAATAATTCTTAACATCAGACAGTCAATTGTCATCCATGGATGGTCAGTTGTCATCGCGCCGACTTTGACCATTTACTAATGGGCATTATGCATTACTGTAAATGTTTGATCTGATTGCATATCGAAACCATGATGACCACCAGTTATGCGAGGATGAATTATTGATGTCATACATCCTGCTTCCCTCCACTGAGCATGGGCAGTGAGCGGATATCATACTGCATATCTCCATGTGTAATAACGATGGTATTCTGCAGGGAATTGTGACCAAACAGCCGTAACGATTTCACAATGCCCATGAACCATTTGGTTCCCAGATCTAAATCTATCTGTTGTGTAATGCTTTGTATTGATGGTTTGAAGGTAATTTTGTGTGAAAGCTTTATACCTGTAATTGAAAATTGCTAGAGAAATTTGCTTGCCAACACTTAGTAATTTGTAGATTTCACTATGATTGAATTGTTGAAATGTTGTTTAGTTTCATCTATCGAAATACAGTTGCGGACTCGTGTACAGATGATTGCAGATTTGATATCTATATTACTTTTGTCTGTTGAGATTATAATAAATGAGGACATTTTCCTTTCATGTTAGTAACGTAGTTATAGGCATTATCATAAGTTAGTATCATTTTCTAAATGCAATGGTTGTTAATAGTTTTAATACATTTTGATGCGACTTTAAAATTTCAAAGTCGTTAATCTAAACCAAGACCCTGTGATTGGTGCTGAATCAAGACCCTGTGATCAGCCCTGTATTTAAATACATGTACATAAGGAGCAGACCACTCTGATTTTCTCGAGTACAAGCACTTACCTCCCCTGTAGTAATGGCAACATAGAATCACCAATATCAATTTGATAGGCCCGGCATGTGGTGATTATCAAATCACACCCAGGCTATAAATACTGCTCAATATGACAAGTCGGTTAATCAAAGCTGCAATTAACCTTGCTCAGCGTACACTTGTATGTGCCTTACTTACACACAAAACATTGTCAGATGTGAACAGCCACGATCTGGCCACGATTCTTAGCGTGTGGGGGCCATGGCTGTTAGCGCTGGCTAAAGTAAACTTCCGCTATGTGGCGCTACTTGGATATAAACACCCGTGTATTTCAATAAGCCAGTACAGCTCACTTATACTAACACCTCCTCAGCACGCATTGTGTTTGGCGAATTTTTGTCAGGTGATGGTAAATGGTCCCATGGTAATATGTTTCAATTGTGCGTCTCCGAATTGAAGAGCCCAGGACGTGTACACGTGGTATGTGTTGTAATCGGCCAAGATTTAAATTCAGTTCTGAAATGTTAAACGATTTCCCTCGTATATTGGGTGTGCATGGAAATCATTTTCTTTAATGCATCATGCAGTTTGGGATGTACTGGCATGCATTCCATTAAGAACTGGAAAAGATGTTGTTTTGTAACACAATGGTTGCGAGAGAAAAAAGTATTACGACTGATTATTGACAGAGATGTACGTGACCATGGATCTGTGTGAAGTCATAGATTCAAATCCCTTTCCCAAAAAGGTTTGGGTTCAAACCCATTTCCTTGAAAGTTATGTGTTAAACATTCCTTCCCTCAAAACTTGAAGCTTCATTCATAAAAGCCAAGGGTTCATGCCCACAGAATCTTGCAATTTAAAATCATCATTCCTCAGCCATGAGCTTGGCATCCTGAACTCTTTGCACTATGAGTACCCATGCAGAACATTTTCCCCTATGTATGTTTTATCCTAAAATGTCTGAAACAATAACAACAGTGCCAAAAAAAAACAACGCACTAATATATGGAAAATAACACTCCACTCAAAAATGGTAAAAGACGCTCTCCAAAATGGACGAACATTATTGTGTATTCAGGCATAAGAAATGATTGAGTAAGAAGCATCAGCGAGAAGAAACATTCAGTAAACAAGAATGAACCATAGCGACCTCTGAGGAGACTTGTAACTGTCATCTGTCAGCTGGTAGGTGAGCGGAAGCATCTACGTTGAGTCCGATGACCGAGTAGATTTCATAAGAGTAGATTTCATACGTTTCGTACACACACCACGGGACAACATGGCATGGGTGGGTGTGCTGCCTCGTATCTTGTCTATCTGGGTCTGTGTTCAAAGGTCATCTATGTCCAGAACATGACCACGTGTCATGTAGTCCACAGTCATGTGACGTCGTTGGTCGCTTACAAAGATACTGATGCATAACGGAATTGGAATTATAAGAAATTTTAAAACTAAACTCTTCTTTGTAGTTTTAATAATTTTTCATAAATTGTTAAGCTTTGAGAATTTTGTTTTGTGGATTCCATCATCCTTATAAATGTCATTATTATCATTTTGATATCATGTAAATTTATTTGATCTTCTCTTATCTGTTTCTTTACCTGTCATGCATATTTTCAACCAATGTAATTTATTGTCCCAACCTGATAAATGTCATTATTATTATTATTTTAATATCGCATAAATTTTGTTTTATCTTCCCTATCTGTTTCTTGATCTGCCATGTACATTTTCAACCAATACAATATTGTCACATTTCCTGTTATATGAACTCTGTACTATCAAAATAATCATAAATACATCTTATGATAATATATCAATCTTTAATGAACAAATAATTAATGTAAACATAATTAATAATTTAGGTAATAATTTTAATTAATACTGATTTATTATATTAAACTTTGAAATATTGAAATCAGACATGAACATCTCAATGACATTCTACACTGATTACTAAACTTGCTAATCTGGCCAGATGTCCCAGCATGCTTTCTGGTAATGGGCGGGCCACCTATGTCCAGTAGCGGTAGTCGTCCATCATGGGTCAGTCTTGGTAATGTATCTGTCGACAGCCATCTCAGACTGGTGATAAAGCAACAAGCTTTCAAAGGAAGGTTACATCCTATGACACCCCTCATCCCAATTTACCCAATGATAACAAGTCCAGGAAAATACCAGCAACAATCAGTTGTGTAAGGCACTCAAAGATCTGAGCACACAAAGATCTAAGCACTCCCTAGAGAGCTCAGCACCCATGGGGACTTCTCCCTGACCAAAAAAAAATGAAGAAAGACACGACTGAATGTAATTATTTTGAAAGTATAGTAGCATCCAGTACTTATGTTCAAAGAGATTGCTTTGTCATGATCACCCAGCGATCACCCAGTGATCTCCCAGGGACTACGTCTGATCCCTGCGTTAATCCCTCGACCCAGATTATCTTTCTTGCGGCACCATCAACACTTAATCCCATTGTATCCAGTGATATATTTTTTCTGTGTATCATTCGTGATTGTTGTCAAATAATGGTTTCAGAAGATGATACGGTTTAGATAGGTATGGATTGAATGCGTGCTGATGTTGGTTTTTCTGCTTTGCTTAGGAATATATAACGATATATATTTGATCTTCTTTCAGGATTGTATATTATATTAGTGTATTTGCTTGCAGGAATAAATGTTTTATCTACTTGCATGAATATATCATGATATATGATTTATTTTTATTTTTGCTTGCAGGAATTTATGATGTGGGTTTTTTTCTGCTTGCAGGAATGTTTAGTAATTTGTTTGAATTGCCTGTAGGAATATATAATTATATGTTTTATCTTCTTTCAGAAATGGATAATACATGTAATATATGTTTTATGTACTTGCTTGCAGGAATATATAATGATATATGGTTTAGCTGCTTTCAGGAATGAATAATGATATATGTTTTATCTGCTTGCTTGCAGGAATGTATAATGATATATTTTATCTGCTTTCAGGAATGGCTTGCTGGACTCCACAGACATTGTTGCACCTGGTAAGTACTTATCTTCAGAATGAAAATAGAATTAACACCTTCTTGGACCCTAAATAGTTCCTATTATAAGAAGAAAATGTGCATTCTTGATGTTATAGATCTCCTGGAGCTCTTTAAAACAAGGTGTCACATTTAGTATTGAAATATGAATGAAATAAAGAATTGTTGCTTAACCCCAACATGCAGCAATCTTTCAGCTGCCCAATTTACAAATATTGAATTAATAATGGATGTAATAATGTACCACAACCATCCCCTACAGCAACTTGCCATATTATTGACCCCAGTCAATGGAACAGTGTGCTCTCAGTTTCCTTCTCAACTCCCTGGGGAGTATAAAACCGAGACTGCTGTCATAATCCAGGGTGAAATGTAGGAAGCTTGTGAATGTGTTCTGGGGTTTTGTTTATTTACTGCATTATAAAGTAATAAATATTAGAGAAATACTATTGTGGGTGTAAGGGAGTTGATGTACATATGTATGTACATGTGTGTGTGTGTGTGTGTGTGGGGGGGGGGGGGTTGTTTGTGTGTGGTGTGTGTGTGTCTATGTGTGTGTGTGTGGTGTGTGTGAGTGTGTGTGTGTGTGTGAGAGAGAAAGAGAGAGAGAAAGAAAGGGTGAGATTGAATATATACTCAACAAAATAAATTAAGGACCAGCAGATATTTTATGTGGAAGTTTCTTCACAATTTCGGAATTCTTTTTCCAATGTGTCTGCAAGTTCTTGAAAAGTACCTGGAGCCTGTAGACATTTGAAAATTCTCCGTTGTTAAAATAGCGATACGGCTAAATTCATATGGCCAAAAAGGCTACTGGCCCTTAATTAATTTTGTTGAGTATATGTGGGCATGTGTGTGGTTTTGTTGTGTATGTATGTTTGTGTGTGTGTGTGTGTGTTTGTGTGTGTGTGTGTCTGTGTGTGTGTGTGTGTGTGTGTGTGGCTATGTGTGTCTGTATTTATGTTAATGTATATGTGTATGTGTGCGTGTGTGTAAGAATTCAGGGAGTGCGGTCACAGTGGGTGAACATGGCCATGCATCTGACACTGGCACTGACCTCTGTACGCTGACATTAATCAAGGCGATGGAGCCGAGGATAAACTACAACATTAAAGGCTCACTTCCCATGTCATTTTATACAACTCGTGCTGGAATCATATGTTGTCATGTGAAGTATATCCTTGTCACAGTGCTAGTCATTAAAGCTGCTAGTAATGCAGCTTATTCCCCTACCACTGGGCAGCTGTGTATATCAGCTTTTCCCTTGACCTTGCAACCAAATTTTAAACCAACTGTTTATTAATTTCATGCTATGGAACAGTGAATTTTATGTGTTCATGATAAGCAAAATGTTATGTTAGGGATATTCTTGATTTAACATTAAGTTTTTTAAAGTGCTGACAATGTGTTTCGATTCCCAGAAAAATGTTCATTCACATTTGCTTCAAGTTATGTACATTCTTCCCAAAGGTTTATGATGTGACGTCGTTTTATGAACTTGGTACATCTTTCATCTTATCAGCATGTCCTAAATATTTTTTGAAGGAATTCACAACAGAAGTTAAGTATGATAGATGACTGTTCCATCTTGTAATCTGAATCCAAATGACGAAATTTTGCTTAGAATGAAACATTACATGCATTTTCAAACTCAACATTCATGGCTAAATATTGCGCCTTAGCGGAAGTGGTTTTAGGAGCTTTGTTTTAGTCTGCAAGGATTTTGTGTTCATTGCATGCTGGGTATTGTACATGCAGTCATTTTAGCCAAAATTTACCAATATTGATGAAGGTGTGTTAAAATGTGTGTTTCTTTAAAATAATTACATCAACATTTTTCTTGTTTTTAATATTCTTTCTTTTTCTGGTTATGAATGCTTTCTTAGTGGCATTCACATTGGTTTGGGCCAGGAACAAAAATTATATTTGTTGCCAGTTTGTTTATCCTTGACCACCATGGAAATTCATAGTCATTGTTTTCTAATGTTTTGAAGCCATAGAATTATCTTGGAAAAATTACTCCACTCAAATAAACGAGTTATGACAGTTTACCTGCTGTTGTGGAATTTGGAATTGGTTGTGCTCAGAGGAAGCACTAGAAAGAGTGATCTTGAGATGCTGTACTACAGATGTTATCAAAGAGAACAGAATGCTACTTTCCTGAAAACAAATCAGAACTAGCAACTCTGGAACCTCAACTGACATGTTTTCATGCACACTGCCACTGTGAAGATTATGGACACGAGGACATTTTCATGGCCAATATTTCAATTCATTTGCTGTTTTATTGAATGACTTTTCAATAGAGACTTCTTTAACAAGTTGAGAAGGTTCTCGAGCTCAATGATTGTCATAGAAGTGTATCTTTGCTAGTGTTGCATTATGGGCACCCTTTCTTGAAGCTCTTATGGACTGTCTACTAATAGGCTTGAGACTGTCCACCTATAAGCACTCATACACATAGGTGATTTTACCTATGCCCATAATTAGTATTGCTCATATGTAATGTGTAGAGCTATATTTGTAAGAATCCGAGCTTTCAGGCATGAAAAGCCATGCAAACCAAGGTGATAGCGCAGTGGTAGAATGTTGGACTTGGGAGCCAAAATGTCCCAGGTTCAAATCCCACCCCGGGAGCCCGGCATCAATGTTTGCAAGTTACGTTTCTGACATGATATTGATAGGATGTGCTGTTTGTAGAGTGGCAGTACCAGCCGGTGCTCACAGGTTTCAGTGCTATTCAGTGCTATGGATGCTGTAGGTTTCCTCCTGCTCTAAACTGACAAACCGTGATGTAATTGAAAGAATTTGGAAAGCAGTTCTAAACCCCAATTAATAAAAAAACACATACAAAAAACAACATGCAAACCCATCGAAATAAATCCTTTTACCTGCCGATGGTAAACAATCTGTCCCCTCTGTTAGTCATGTGGTTAGAAGAGTACACTCTGATTGGTCATGTGAGAGGTCACATGCACGCAGTCGATGTAAATAAACAAACTGACTGCCCAGCTCAGTGGTTAGAACATCCGCCTGGAGAGCGGAAGGTCGGTGGTGCAAGCCCCGGCCGCGTCACACCAAAAGACGTTAAAAGATGGTAGTTGTTGTCCCCCCTGCTTGGCGCTCAGCATTAAAAGGGAAGTATACAGCAACAGCTGATCGGCTCAGAGTCAGCACAAAGTGTCTGAGTGGGATACCCATGTTCAACTGTGACATGTGGTATTTCAAGTGTCCTAGCTCTATAAAGACTGGTGGAAATCCAGACTAGTACAAGCAGACAATAATATTCATCGCTCTCCAGCTCTATGCTGCGAGACACATGAGTCCCAAGGAGGGACTAGTCTGCCGAAATCAGCTAAGCTGGAAGGCGAAATCAGCTAAGCTGGAAGGCGACTGTCAAAGCAGTAAACAAACACACACACCCTGAAAATGAGCTGATTTATTGATAACAAATTATTTGAAAGGAAATCAATCACTGTACATGGTGGTGTAGGATCATCAGTTCTTTAGGTTTCTACAATATGAATTTGGTGTTTGAGTCACTTTAAGATGCAATAAGGCATCAACTAGACAGATGCAAGAATGCTATCATCTCGTAGTGGATACCTAGGCTTCAGGAAAGTGTGCCCACGATCTGTGGGTAAGGGGTTGCGGGGAAATAGGTCTAGATCTGATGGCATTCCTAGGATGTGTTATCAAAGGGCAAAAGTAATAAATACATCTTACTTCTAAAAGACTTATCTGCATAAAAACTCTAATGATATTACCACATGACATGAGAAATTAAATTCGTAATTTTTTCAATCATTTTATGTTTTTTACATTTTCTGTTGGAAACAAGATGTCATCACTGTTGATAGTTAATGTTCATAAAAGTTTTGGATTTGTAATGAATTCGATTTTTTGTTTTTAAATATCCTTCATGATGTATTGTTTTTAAATATCCTTCATGATGTATTGTTTTTAAATATCCTTCATGGTGTATTGTAAGTCATTTGTGTTCTCAAAAGTATCAAACGTAATATGTTCTAGAAATTTGGATGTTTTCTATGAAAGGATGGATTTCGCTCACTAGATTTTAATGCTAGCAATCCTTTTGTGTTTCTTTGAGGTAAAAATGTTTAACAAGTATCTTATACTACAACTGTTGTATGATAATAAGTTAATGATAATAAATATAATTATAATTGACTAGACAATGTAGCAATGGCAACTAAATTGACTGCAATTTTTCTTTGACCAGACTCACTAAAGACTTAACAGTATGTACTTGCTAAATTCCTTCACATTGGAACATTTGAAAAAGTAATAATTTTGAGTGCTAATAAGTAATAACCTAAATGTGAAATATTAAACCAAACAAACATTTGCACTTAAAGATTTAAAGATGTATGTACTCGACCCGTTCTGAAGTATCCTTTTCAGAATCTTTTATTTATTTTCATCTCATTGAGAGTTTATTAAGATTATCGTTGCTTTGTGAAAATATGTCTCAGAAGACAAAATTGAATGGGTGAAAAATCCTATTGTCGGGATCCTTTCACATTCACTGCAATTTCAATAACAATAAGTCCTGGTAAGAAGTAAAAAATATTGCTGATGAAGACGACATGGGTAAAAAAAACGTTCTCGAGAACCGAAGCTGAAACGTCTGGGCCTTTCTTCACATGTTTGACTACAGCTTATGCCAGTACACTCATCGCTGCAGCATATACATCCTATTCAAACACACTTATTCCATCCCTTTCAAGATGGGTCCTTATCGCCGAAATTGGTCGCATCCGTGTGATAAATCTTAGATACAATATGAAAAGAAGACTTGACAATGCCATGTTAATCTTTCTCACGCATTCGTAGTTGCAAGCGAAATATCTTAAAATGCAGAGAGAGACAGAAAAAAAGGGGAGGTGGGGGGGGGGGGGGAGAGGGTTATGACTCTATTTGCGTCTAAATTTTCTCGTCGTGTCGGATGTGCCAGTTTACATAAGCATCCTACCTCTTTTGACTCATTGTCGGTATCTGTGTCGACGACAGTTGCAAAGATGTCGCCTTCCCACAGTCGTTTGTTTGTCATGTTGGTCCACGTACCGTACCCCCAACACGACAGAGAATACCTCCATTGAAGCACCTTCTCGGTCTTTATTGGCTGCATAGATAGATGGTATCAGATGGGCATTGTGTTGTATAGTGACTGTCTTTGTCTGCGCTATTATTATTATTATTATTATAGAGGCCAGGTCTGGATGCTTGCTTGTAAATGAAGTGTTTGCAATTTCAATAAGATGAAATCACCTCTAAAGACTCCCAAGATCATCCCAGTGTGAACATTTCTTGGTTAAGCAAACACGTTCACACCAGCTTTAATGATAGTTTAAACCGCGAATCCTTTTATTCGACTGAATTTGTTGTCTGTACCACATAGTCCCCACTGCTGGATCTGAATGTCAATATGTGAATTCATGTCACTGTATATTATGCAAAGGATTTGGCTGGTTTTTAAAGTCAATATGGACCATTAAACTATAATAGGGGATTTGCTTAGTCATAAAGCCTTTACTTAATATTGAGTTGTAGGGGATTTCGGCTATGGAATAAATCAGAATGGGTAGTCTCTTTTACATGCTTGGAAAGCTGGATACAAGATGTGACTGATTAACCTTCTTTAAGGTGGAGACTATATGTACCCACACAACATCATGGTGTTGTTGGTAAGTGAATTAAAGGTGCACTGACACAAAAACTTCTAATTACTAAAACCACAAATATTCTTCTCGCCACCAACTTCACATCACGATTCTGGTGAATGGGGGAAGCAAAGGTGCACTGACAACAATTTATTATTATTATTATTATTATTATTATTAAAATCTCAAATCTCATCCCCATTGACCTGATGTACACACACACACACACACACACACACACACACACACACACACACATACACACACACACATAAAGAACACACACACACACATAAAGCACACACACATACACAACAATCTCAAAAGA
>JAUTBT010004547.1:0-27161 GCA_032361225.1 Lepetodrilus schrolli | reverse complement strand
TGGTCTTGTCAGTACCAGCCGGTGCTCGCAGGTTTACTGCAACATTCAGCACTACGGATGTTGCGGGTTTCCTCTTGCCCTAAACTGACAAGCTGTGATATAAGTGAAAGAACCTTGAAAGCGACTTAACCCCAATTAAAAAAAATAAATAAATAAAAATAACCAGGGTCCAGTTGCATGATGCTTCTGTAGCACTATAATAGTTGTGCAACTGGATCCAGATAACTATATTATTGTGTACTCATGAAATCTAAATTGCCTAAATTTACTGTGAAATTTAATTAGAACCTAAAATGTGACTATGCAGTTATGAATGCAGAAGTCAACAGCCATATTGGATCATTTACCGTTGATGTTTTCCTATCTAAAAAGGTTATTTATATTTATTTAATATCTTCCTTTACTATATAAATATAGTTTTTCACATTTTTGATTTGTGTTTTATTTGTTTTGGAAACTGATGTTATTATACTAGGAAATTACGCGCATGAACAACATCAGTGAATACTCTTTAAACAGATATTAGTGAATGAAATGTTAACGTCTAAGAGCAACTCGTTAATAAGTGAAAGAATCTTGAAAGTGACTCTAAACCCCAATTCAAAATTTAAAAAAATTAAATTCATGCTCGCTAATATTTTATGATTTACAGTATCATAATTTATTAACGTGGTGTAGGTTATTGCACCACGTAGTTATGTCAATTGCCCACAGTGACTGAGTAATAAGGTAATTACCATGTTGATCTCATGTTAATCTACATGGAGGCCATGCTTCAGTTCACCCACGGTCACACCAGCAAGCAAGCTGTTGGCAGCATATTCACTGTTCTGGATAATTAGTTAATGTTGTTTGTTTTTCATTAAATTTAACAGCCAGACTTGAATTGTTACACTCAATGCATCATTTTGTATTGGTAATGATTGGTATGTAGGTAACAAGGTTTGATTGTAACACTGGGAGGAGGTCATGGCTCAATCAAATGAGATTTTGATTTTAGACAAGTCAATATTTTACTTTAGTATTGATTAAATATTTGCCTAGTGCAGGGAGCAATATCATTAAAGTCCTACAGTCTGATCAGTGAGCCAGTAGTATCATGAATACTAGTTAACATTTAGTATTCTTTAAATTTTTACTATGTCTACTGTTGCTTATTAATGAAAACCAGTACTAAAAAAAATACTGAAATTATTATAATATATTTATTTTAAAGAAAAATGGTATTGACTGTATGTCCATGAATAGTGTCAACATGGTCAATTAATGAAAATTTTAAAATTAATTAAAGGTGTATTCTAGTGGGTTAATTGAATATATGCACGACGTATTCATCTGTTTATGTCTCTTTTACTTATACAGTATATGCTGACATCACGATTAACCTACAGCTGATTCACTGTGTAAACATAGTTGACATACTTTAGCACACTGCGAGGTACAGATGCGTGATATATGGATAAATGTTTATGAAAGGAAAGTACGTAATGTGAATAAGCACTCAACATGTGGTATTGCATTTCGCATGCATCTATTTTCTGATTGGTTGGTGAAATTCACCTGTCCTGCAATAGGCTGCTTTTACGATTCTAGATCAAAAGAGGCCTGTGACAGCTGGAGGCATAGCCTGGCTATTGAAGACCACTTGATCGGCAATAGGCAAATGACGCATAATTCTGGTTAATTGTTGCCACTCTGCATCATGCTACACTGTGTGTCCCAGGCTGTGCTGTACATAGGATGTTGTTGGCTGTCCGGCAGAATATGTTAGACTCGGGCGGATCCGCGTTTTCGTTTCAGTGAAAACGTCGTGGAATTTACTGTGTTAGAAGATTGTTAGATTGTTTTCATCACCTTGTGCTGGTTTGCTGTTCCCATTTCACTGAACAGCTGTGGAAGGAATCTGGTGATAGGTTTTAGTTTCCGTGGTGGATTATACGATTTCGAGTGGAATGCATATTTCGGAGAACCAAGGCCCCGGTGACGAGGTAGATAAGTAGTGCGATAATCTCATATTCCATATTTTACAGTAATTAGTGCGGATGTGGATTTGTTATATTATTTATAATTGTAGGCATTTACATTGCTCAAGTGATTTGTTCAGATATTACCTGTGAGTTCCTGTATCCATACTGTACAGTTATTATTTTTCATTAATCTGCATCAGCCATGGCTCATAGGACTTACGGTAACATGTGGTAGTTTTGGGTTCTACTCCCACCACAAGCACAGTGATTAACTAATGTAGATGTAGGGTAGACGGTGATATCACAGTAAATATGTATGCGGTGACTATGGCTGGCACCACTCCTAAGTACTCTAAGGAATGCAGGCTACAGAGTCCAACCATTGGCCATATGTATGAACGATACAACTTAAAACAACATGCTGCTGTTCTTCCAATTCATATACGCCCCCACATGAAGCTTATCTTCCTTTGGCGCTGTTGGCTTGCTTCATTAATACCAGTGGTTTTGTTGTGTTGCACATGAGCAGCTCCAGACCAGACACAGACAGGCACAAACACACACACACACACACACACAAACACACACACACACAAACACACACACACACACACAGAGACACACATACACACAGACACACATACACAGATACAGACACATACACATACCCATACACAGACATACACAGACACACACTCACACAGGAACCTTTCACCCATTTGCAACGATTAAACATTTAAAATAATTAAATGTTTAATCGTCGCAAATGGGTAAAAGATTCCAGCAATGACGTTAAAGTCCATAATCACACACACAGACACACACACACACACACACACACACACACACACACACACACACACACACAGATACAGATGCACACTCACACAGACACATAAACACACACACAGACACATAAACACACAGACACAAACACACACACACAGATACACATACACACACATACATACACACATACACACAAACACACACACACATAGACACACACACACAGACACATACTACTACTACTACTACTACTACTACTACTACATACTATGTCCACCAGACAGTAGGACTGTCATCCAGAGCTGATTGTATCCAGACCACTCAGGGCCCTGGATTACATAACACTGAAGCAGAATACTCTGACTAGTAAATACTTCACTGATTGCTTCAATTTACCGGACAGAATACACGGGTGATTGCAGGGCATCAACAAACTGCTGCGTTTTAGGTACGACTTATCAATAGCTCACCGGTCAAGCCAGGGAGGTGGTGGAAAGATAGTGATAGCAATTGTATTTGGTTCATGGACATATTTATGTTACAGGATCATAATATTACTGGATGAATATTGTTGGAAGACACCAGTGTTGTGTATGCCAAACATTGCCAGTCCAAACACTGCCAAGTATAGAACATGCCTTCTGATGGCAGTCAAGTATAGAACATGCCTTCTGATGGCAGTCAAGTATAGAACATGCCTTCTGATGGCAGTCTGTAGCCATGTGTCGTGTTGACATGATCCTCCTGGTCTTGGCCTGTCAGGTTACCTCTTTGGCTAATTTGGTAGAGTGTTGAATTCACATCCAGACAAATCAGGTTCAGATCTCGGGATCATTATGGTCTCATTGCAAGCAGTTAACTAGTCATCCATTGCAAGCAGTTAACTATTCAGCCATTGCAAGCAGTTAACTAGTCATCCATTGCAAGCAGTGTACTAGTCATCCATTGCAAGCAGTGTACTAGTCATCCATTGCAAGCAGTTAACTATTCATCCATTGCAAGCAGTTAACTAGTCAGCCATTGCAAGCAGTGTACTAGTCATCCATTGCAAGCAGTTAACTAGTCAGCCATTGCAAGCAGTTTACTAGTCAGCCATTACAAGCAGTGTACTAGTCAGCCATTGCAAGCAGTAAACTAATGAGCCTTATTTTAACATGTTTAATGCTAAGAAAAGTTGTATGTAGCATATGTTGTTTTTATTTTTTTCATAGATTTTACATAATGTAAACTTTCTAGCATATTAATAGTTAAAAATGCTACAAATAATGCATTAGTGCAGTGCAATGCTGTACCAAATCATCTGAGTACACATTAGTGCTGTGCAATGCTGTACCAAATCATCTGAGTACACATTAGCTACGGTATGTTTTCTGACAGCAATCGTGCATATTAGTGTGCAATTATCATAATTGACCGAGATGCAAATTGTACTTTTTGTGAGGGGTTCTGCATCATTTTACTTTGTATATTCTACCATTGGCATATCTGTCACATCCGTCTTTCATTTGTCATTACTTGGTAACCAGTCATCTTACTCATATTACTATATAAGTGACATTAATAGGTAGTCACTACCTCAATCTACTGCATTGGGGTCAGAATGTACAGTGAATGACCTGTTGTGATAGTGTTTAAGGGCTGAACAGTAGATATGCAAGAAAAGGACATTTTCCCTATGACTTGGCAAAATTTCATAGATGTGCTATATCTATTATGTAGTCTAGAAGGTAGGTGTCATAGAAACATTCTAATTTTATTTAGGGGGTGGGTGGTAGTGCAATAGTAGAACGTTGGACTTAAAAGCCCGAGGTACCAGGTTGAAATCCCGCCCTGGGGGCCCGACATCAATGTTCGTGGAAGTTACCTTTCTGACGCGATATTGATAGAATGAGCTGTCTGTAGAGTGGCATTACAGGTATCATCCTTGGTCTTGTCAGTACCAGCTGATGCTTGCAGGTTTACTGCAACATTCAGTGCTACAGATGTTGTGGGTTTCCTCCTGGCCTAAACTGACAGCGGCTCTAACCCTAATATAAATATTAATAAATAAATACATATTTATTTAGTATACAGTAGTCATGATAATGTTAACGATATTATTTTTGGGGGTTTTGTCATCACAATAAAACCACATTCTTCTAATGCATACAGTCACAGATATGTAGTCATTTGGGACTAGATCTTAGCTACAAATGCAAAGAACATTCACAGTATCAACACCTGCAAATTCATGAATGTGATGTTATGATAAGAATTATTATTATATTTCGTTTAAATTAAAAGGTGGTATGCACAGTGTGAAAGATAAAATCAACATATGTTGATGAGCCTTGTCTACTGCTTGAAACCATTTTGATGTGGATAATATGCAGTCTTCATGCATGTGATTTAGCAGTGTTATTTTTCATGGAAATGTTTACGTTCACGAGTACGTACATAACGCATTTCTTAAGGCATTAAGGGCAAATGCTGAATTTAATATACATTGAAGTGTTGTTGGTTACCTGGAAGAAGTCTGATATTTTTCTGACATTGGCTAATAGAAGGCTAAGGAGTGATCGTATCTGATGACGGTTTCAGGATGGAGTTCTTGGGTTTGGGAGGGATGGGGGAATGACGACATATGATGATAACCATATGTTATGCTTTTCTCTGTCAGCAATCTGGTGAAGCCGAGTGCACACACCGCCACTCACTGGTCATAGACATGCAAGCACGCCACTCACTGGTCATAGACATGCAAGCACGCATACTCAGACATTCCAGTAGTAATGACCGCTAGTGGAATCAGAGCCAATTTATTTGGTGTTGACCTACTTCTGAACATGATGAATACTGAACAACAGGTATGGTTCCAGCGAGAAGAATTTTGCAATTGTCCGGTTATGACAATATTTGGCATTCTTATACATGCTAGGATGGACACTTTGACAAATGAATATGTTTCCATGTCACTATGCACGAGTCTTAGTAATAGTATTTATTTATTAATTCTAGAATTGTAGGTGTTTTATTACATGTGATATTTCTAAATTATTGTCAGCTATCTAGTCCTACAAGCGCTAACTGTATAATTCTAGCCATCTAGGCTTATAAGCGCTAACTGTATAGTTCTAACCATCTAGGATTACAAGTGCTAACTGTATAATTCTAGCCATCTAAACTTACAAATGCTAACTGTATAATTCTAGCCATCTAGGCTTACAAATGCTAACTGTATAATTCTAGCCATCTAGGCTTACAAACACTAACTGATCATGACTGTAGCTATTGATTGGCCCATTTATTGGTGATACATTTGCACTGGTGCAGGTAATGAACAGGTAAATGCCAACCTGTTATGTGGCAATCGATTATGGATTTCAAAATTGAAGATAATATATATTGCTATTTTAATTGTATACTGTTAATAATTCTTCTTCTTCACCAGTGATCACTCATGTAATATGTCTGTAGGTCAGTAGTTTTTACATCCTGATGTCGATTATTGAAATAAAGTATACATCTAAATTTAAATATTGAAACCATGTGTTATTGAGATATATTTAAGCAATTTTGCTTGTTGTCCCAAATACATACCCCATGTGATGTATGGTTTATTAAAGTCATGGGTATTGATGGTTGCCATGGTTATTTGGTGGTCATGAACACTGAAGTGGTATGGTTATTTGCTGGTCCTGAACATTGAATTTTACCTGTAGCCTGAAATTATTTTTTTATCTTATCACCAGTCATCACAATGAATATTTTTAAGGGGAAAACAGTATTTACTCATTACTCAATTGATTTTGTGGTTGCATATTTTCATGTAGTATTAACCATACAATGTCAGAATTTTAATCAATTAATGGCCTACTATTCAGCTCGAAAGATCAGTAATGAGTCAGTTCATTACTTAGAGTTTCAACAGTGTTTAATCATTGATTAGGATGTTGAAAGTCCTGTTTGACCCAAATCACTTTAAGAGGTCACTGTCCAAAACCATCACTTTTCAGTACAGGTTGATGCACATTTTATGTGGAAAATGATGTTATTTGATGGTGGTACATCACAAATATTTTCAATCGTTGTTACCTACTTTGATTTGGCATGGGTGAATCTCACCAGAGAAGTTATTATATATGCAAATTGCATCACATCCAGGACAATGGTTCAATTGTTAAATTTTCAATATTGCAGTGATGTTTTTTTTATCACTCTTATTAATTCAACTGTCGTATTTGCTAAATGCATCCATTGACACACCCCACTTGCCAAAATAAACCTGTGAACATTTGACGTTAACGTTTGATGAATATTGAATAGGTGTCTTTCCTGTAATGTTAATTTTCCAGATAGGGTAGGTAGGTAGGGAAAACATTTTATTTTATGAAAAAAATATGGTAGGCAATTTATTGTAACATTCAATTTTCAAGATATTCATTGGTTAAAATGAGTCTTATGTTCGAAAAGTGTATACTCACAAACTATACGGATGGTTTGGCTTTATTTCTGTAATCCTTTGGTAGACTATTTAGAACTATTAATCTTTTTTTCTTCTAAATTGTCAAATGCATTATGATGGTAGACCTTATTTCACAGGGCATTAGTATTATTGACACAATATGGCGATGATCTGGGTATTAGGAAGCAACACTGCAACTGGTTTCTATTGTTTCCCAGAGATGTTTCCCAGTTTATTGTTGGTGCTTTGAAGGTACATGTATCCAAACAACTATATTAAATATAAAAGTGGAGCAGGTCAAAGACAATGGTCGAGGGTTGGCATCATAATCATTTTATTATTTTTTACATTCTTAAAAAAATGTCTAGGGCCACATACTTTTATTAGAGTCGGTTGGGTTACTGGAAACACAGCTATTATTCTGATATGTCTAAGCAGGGTTATTTACAACATTAAGCATTACAGATGTGGGTTTTCTCACGCCTCCAAACCGACAAGCTGTGATATTAGTGAAAAAATCATGAAATCAGCCTTAAATCCCAATATAAAAAAAACTATATATATATATTTTTATTATTTATGATACAGGAAGCAGACTTTGATGCAAGAAGGTTTTTTGTTGTTATTGTTTGCTGTTTTACTTGACTATCTTATTGTTTGCTGTTTTACTTCACTGTGTTTTGTTTGTGTTGCAGGGTTCAGCTGATTCCAACTACAGCCAGCCATCCTCGGATCTGTCACTGGATGAGGAACATGAAGCGTTGCGGCGGGAGACGGAGCGTCAGGCAGTATCACAGCTGGAGAAAGCTAAAGTAAGTACTTCCTGTGACCTCTCTATTGCTGACCTTCGTATCGGGGGATGAGAATAGGGACTGTCCCGACTCTACACCTCCAACTCCTGGTACGTCCATGTCACATCATAATACCCACAAAGACAAAAATGTTAAATGCAGGTGCATGGCTAATATAGAGATTGTGAGTCTCATCTGGGTCATTGGGGCCCCGTAAGTATCGGGTCTATTTTTAGAATTTCCATCAATTTCCCAGAATCTTCCAAACACAAATACTAGGCTTTGGGTTGACTAAACTCCAGAGAAAATCTTAATACGCTGTTAATACGGATCGAGTACTTAAATTTCTGTTCAATTCAGAGATGAATCATTGTTTAGCATTATCCACACGTTATGGATCGCGATACAACGTAAGATACATAAATAAAACAACAGCCACGCACATGTCACCTTGTAGGTTATCACCAGAATTGTAAAACCGGATGTCTATAAATAGAATTTGACCCACTTATGCACGCTATTTCCAGTAACAGACTACCAGTGACACCCAATCAGAGATATAGCATTAGATACTTGTTATGCAAAGTTACGTTTAATGGAAATTGATACGACATGGTTTGAAAATGAAACTATATGCTCTGATAAAAACATTCCAATGGACATATACCACGGAAATATCTGTAGACCATATATCGTGAACATTATAGCGTGGTTGCTATTGCTGCTTGCAACGGTTGTTATGAATGACGTCTGCGTCATGACGATTTCATGTGACATCAAAATGGGATATCATCAGCTGTCAGTCAATGTGTAGCACATTAAGATGTTTGACCAGTTTATGGCATCAGATTTTTAATGAATCTCCTGTCTACTCACGGTCCCTGTCTTTTATGAATACGTAGAATTTAAGGCTCTCAGGTCGATCTCGTAAACCTGGTCATGGCCTGTGTCCCCTGGATTCCGTCTGTTTCTGCTGAAAACACAATTTCCCATTTTCTTTGCTACATATCACCTGGTAGGATGAGATGGAAATGTGAATGCTGACCTTTTAGTTACTGTGACAGCAGTTTGGGTTGTAAAACCTTTATCCTCCCCAGAGAATTGAGAAGGAAAATACACACTGATCCATTGACCAGTGTATCGTTTCACGAAGCTCTCTTATTTATTACGAGACCGTAAGCACTCTCGTAGCGGTCGTTTGTACATGAGCGAGCACTATGATCTCACAGTGGATATGAGAGCTTCGAGAAACGATACCCAGAGTATAAATGTAGAGCTATAGGTATGTTTTCTAACTCAATACACGTGCACATTATTAACGTCAAAAGCTATTAAAAAATCTTTTACAACACTACATGCAGTAGTATGCAGACTAAATGCAACTTTTGATGTATTTCTTACAGACGAAGCCAGTAGCATTCGCCGTGAGAACCAACGTGTCTTATGATGGGTCTATTGATGATGATTCGCCTGTCCACGGCTATGCTGTGTCCTTCGGGGTCAAAGACTTTCTCCATATCAAAGAAGTAAGACATGTCTACGATAACTCACTTCCATATATAATGGATCCTGTCATCGCAAATGGGTGAAATATTCATGCAGCTATGTTAAGCTTCAAATCTCTCGCTCACTGTACAACATTTAGCAATTTTCAATATCATATCAAGTAATAAATGGTCTAAGAATATTTTGCTAATGTGAGTTAATTTTTTCTCTCTGCTGTCTAATAAACTCGGATTTCTACCCGTGCCAAAATTATTCAGCAGCCATTAAGATGAACTAAGTGCTGCATTAAACTATGCAAATGTTTTCATTATCAGTAATACCAAAGTCAATTTCATTGAAGATACATCATCGCATATGGGTGAAAGATTCCCACTGCGACATAAAACAATAACTCAATCATTGAAGATACAAAACTTTCAATAAACAACCATCGGATGCTGTATTTGGATGTTATGTTCATTTCCGTGGCGTTTCTGCAGAAATTCAACAATGACTGGTGGATTGGCCGCCTGGTGAAGGAAGGCTGCGATGTTCGTTTCATTCCCAGTCCAGCCAAGCTGGAGAATCTCAAGCTACAGCCAGGCAGTGGTGGGCGCACAGGCAAACTCTACACAAGGTGAGCTACAGCATTGACCTCCTGACCTCCCTGTCTTCGTGTCAATAGGTCATATACTGGACCCAATCAGGTCCCAGATTGCAGGAAGAATTTATATTTAATATTTGTTCAATATGCCATGTTGTACGTATATGTTTCATGAACCAATGAAACTTACTGTATGTTGTTTACTTCTGAATGTTACAAATTTGTCATTTCTTTTATGGCAATGTTGAATTTCAATTTTGATGGTCATGATTTTGTCTTTTGTCAAAAATATACATGGTTTGTTAAATTGTGGTTTGAATGATACAAAAGTGCTCTAATCGTACTTTGGGTAGTGTTGTAGTGTTCTTGGAATTTCTTCTACAGGACGATGTGATTTTTGAGGAATCATTCTTTTTTCGCCCTATAGAAACAAGGAAGGCAAAAAGACCCCGGACGTCCTTGATGGACCGCCCCCTGCTCTTAGCACCCTCCCCCCAGGGTAGGCACATTATTGGGTGATGTGTTGGGTGACCCCCAATCTTGTTTGACCCCCACCCCCCCATCCTCCATTCATTACCCACAATCCTTGGGTGGAATATGAGTACGAGTACGCGTCACGTTCCCCTACAGTAAGGTGTACACCCGTGTGTGATCTTCCCGTTCATTGGTCAATGAGATGCCAAAAGTTAATTGTATGTAGGCTGACCTTCCCACACCACCCTATGGTTGTGGCTGTAACATGGCACCTCGTCCTCGTCACAATTAATACATCATCGCTCACTAAGCTCACACTGTCATGTATCCGATGCCAAGATTGAACTGGAGATTCAAGTAAACATGTATACATGCATGCTGACCCCATCACCAATTTTATTCATCTTTCCAAATTCATCATGCATGCAGCACGTAAAAGAAAAATCCCCCTCCCTAAAACAAATCCATTTCAGTTCCCTGGCTTGTATGCTAATCAATATTCAGCTTCTGTCAATAATTTTACAATATTAAAATCATTTTGGTATTTGCATGGTTACCCCATTTAGTATGATTTCCCAGTGCTATTTCAGTACTTCTGTACATATATGTGCATGCTGACATTATTATCTGGATTTTATGCTAGTTATCGTCTATACTTGTCAAGTCATTTACTTTAAAACTATTTTGGATAACAAATCTTGACAATATCCAGAATATATTTTACTATTACTTTAAATTAAACCATCAAGAAATCTCTTAGCCTGATAATTGCAAATGATTGAGAATCCTGACAAAAGTTGGACTTGGCAAGTTTTCCTATTTCCTTCTTCTTCTGTCCTCATGCTAATGGAATTTCTTTCAGTAATTTACTCCTGTTGACCAGACACATTCTGGAAAAAGCCAATAACCCTGAAATTCAACAGGCACCACCTCCACAACCATTCATGTGGTCAGTGAGTCTGTCATGTGACTGCCATGTGACTTGTTATGGATCACATGACTTGCAGTGTGGTGTGGTTTGAACGGAATGGACTAAAACTGTAGGCTTTTAGCTTCGTAGACAAAGTTTGTAGCTGCGTTTTCCTACCAGATTTGCTAGCGTTGATCTATAGTGCTATGACTTCAATGATACATAAAGGACCCTGCAGTTTGAGTTAGTGAAGTGAATCTTTAGTCCTTGTGACTTTGAAGGATTTGGATTGTGAATATTCTGTAGTTAGAAAGTTGCTCTAGAGAAGCAAACATTCTTATGTTTGTGTACACATTCTGTAGTTAATTGCTTTGGTAGTATAGATCAGGCTAACATTGTAGTATTATATTAGACATGTTAGACATTGTAGTGCTATATTGGACATGTTAAAATGTCAATATATTTCTGAGAAGTTGAACTTGATAGTGAATCAGTTCTAAGAGGTACCATGTCATGCTTTCAAGTCATTTCATGGTACCATACTCATATTTTCATGTTATTCCATATTGCGTCATTTTCATGAATTATGTGCGCCAATTTACACCAGCTGTCAGGTATTTATATTGTAGTGATTCACATCTACGCATTGGTGTAAAAATTGTATCGATTTGCCCAAGTATATGATAAATAAGGCTTCAGTATGCGATTAAATAACCATGCATTGTGTTTTGATTTCACATACTACGACTTCCTCAGTGACAAAGCGATTGTTATCACGTTTTCTTCACAAAAATCACAGAGATCATTTCAAACATGCCGAGGTCAACAACATGCTCATGTTTTAATAGCGGAAGTACAACAAAATTGTGGTCGATTGAGCTTTGTTTTAAATACAATTCCCTCGAAATGTACCGGTAATATTGAGATGCATGGATTGACGCTGTGATCAAAGTATGTAGACTGATTGATACTTAAGCATGTCTAGTCATCTACTCAACTAAGCGTGGCTGTTGACTTCAAGCCGTGACTATTTTGACAGCGATCTCTGCTGACATGAGTTTTGAATAACTGTAACCATGATCTCTCCATATAACACTGGTATGCAATAACGCGGGTGGTACTTCTTGGACCCATAAACCAGCGGTATACCGAGGGTTCACTGCATTTCAAAGTCAGCTGCATTATTGTAAACATTTTGTCACACTGGGACCCCATACATTGACAATGTTACATTTGCCATGGAAACATGTGACATCAAATTAATGGACATCCGTGGTGATATTTAAAATGCATTTGTTGAATTTGTATCATACAATTTATATAAATGTGGTGTTGTTTTTTGTGATTACACTTTTAGCACCTGAGTGGTCTTCACGTTCAAGTACAATTGTTATGTATTTCACTGCAAACCCATGTTGTGAAGGTATGTTAGAAATCCACATTGAAGATTGGAAAGTTCATTCAGTCTTGGAAAATATCCTTCTCCATCATGGCCAATATAGTTTGAAACCTTGACATTGCTCCAGTATGATATCGAAAGTCTAAAACTCGGCTATTTCCCAGTCATCCGGAGGGAAATGCAATTACAGGAACAATAACATTCCGCATCCAATGATATAATGGTCCCCAGGATGATTGCCAGGCCCAATGCTACCCCAGTTTCAGCAGTTATTGGCTCGGACAGCTCTCTGGTTCTATGTAGTAGAACTGCAGGATTCTCAGGAGAGATGCCTCCATCAAGCTAGTTCTCTATGGATATGACTGGCTTCTGCAACAAAGGGAGGCAATAGAGGCAGTATGACTTTCTCCAACCAATCCTGCTTGAACACGTTGGAGGTCACAGATCACCTCTTCTAGAGCTCCAGGCTTTAGCTTAAAGACAGCTTTAGTTTCCAGTATTCACCTTAAAGACTCGGCTCTCTAGTTTCCAGTGTGGTTCTTCAGTGCTATCAGGAGTGATCAAACCAGGACTTTACTCTACAGATGTACATAGATTCCACCACAAGAGAAGGACTTGATGATAGTATGACTATCTACGACCAATCCTGCTTGGGCACAATGCTGGTCACAGATCAGCTCTGGTGGAAGAGCATGTAATTTGGTACTGAACCATCTCCAGACATTACACTGATGTCACTTGGGACAACTACTCCGTCATTGGAAGGCAAATGCAAGACACTGCCCTGGCTTCCTATCCTAATGCTTCCTAGTTTGCTCTGGCGTATGTTCTGTCCAGGGGTTACTAGTAGTGGATGCAATGCACTCGTTGCACCAGGACTGCCATGATGCATTCAAGGTAAAGTACAGCAAGGTAAAGACTATACCATTGGTGTTTTCAGTCGGAAACATTGCATGTACATGTTACAGGGAACGTTCCTTTCAGCATACAAAGTGTACTCTGAACACATCAGTTTGTCAAAGGAATTAAACCGCATACTATCTGGAACCTGTGCGTTCTGCTCCTGCTAGCGAGGTGGTGCAGACAGAATAGGGACACACATCCCAGGGTACTCTTTGCCGCCATCTTGCTTGTGCAAGAAGTGTGTAAAACGTTCCTCTCACAATTTGAGTACAGATAGAACAGACAACTAGGACAGTTGAAAGGAACGTCCATTATCATTTCCAGAACCCATGTGTCTTACCAGCGTACATCCCGTACATCTTACATCCACGGGTCAATAGCTCCTAAACCTTGGATCTCGGTCATCTGTTTCGTTTCATTCAGAGATGAAGATACCTGGAATATCGACAAATATTTTTCTAGCTTCATATCTATCCTACACAAAGATAGCAAAGTCTGTGCAGATTTGCTGGCATGGTTGTATGTTCAGCTCTGATGGGTATTTGTGCCATTGTCTACAGTGTTGAATCAGTCATCACCAAGAGTTGAGTCCCTTACATTTTAATTATTTCAGGCTTTGACACATACCCCTTTATCACAGCGGCCATTAACAGATGATAATGATGTTTGATGCGCAATACGTGAGAATTAATAGTTATTTCCCTTCAAATTTTATGTACTTTGAGTGCTTTGCGGTAGGTTTATGGCTGTCTGTTTGATGAATGCATATATATGGACAACTAGTGAAATAAACCAGATATTGTATTTTAAATGTGGCCGTGATGAGGGTCATCCCTGCGACACTTGGGCGAATTGGTTTTGTGAGCAATGGCCAGAAGAAGTTGAAAACCACTAGAACTAAAGAATATTTATAGCTCGTCTAGCTGTAAACATAGTACAGATTGGATTGTCTTTGTATGCTTGTCAGCTGAATATAATCTGCAGCATTGTGTGTTATGCGTGTATGGTGTTTTATTAAGCTGAGCTATGGTGAATAATTCAGAATTTACATTTTCAGTCACTCATTCTATGTAGAATGATGTAGATTACATGTAGAGTGTAGTCATGTGATTGTTTTATCATTTCTGACGTCAGTTTGACAGCTGAAAATGCTGAAAGGGCTGGAATTGGGTCAGTTCGTGTAACATATGTTTCTTATTTACGATATTGATCAAAGCACACATAAAATCATTGATTTGTTTCTTGACCTGAAATGGTGGCGGTTTAGGAATTAATTTGATTGTATTTTTTTTATATCCTTGATATTTCAAACTTTAAAATTATATATGCCTTGTTCCCCTATTTTGTACTCCTTGTTTACATTTCAATAAGGTTTGCCCTTTGCATTACCGACTAGAAATATACTGGGGTCTGAGCCACCGAGCTACATTAGATTGTACAACGATCGTAAGTTGAGGATGGTGACCAAAAGATAGCTTTGTGGATTGATGTTTTACCCATAATTTCATGTGATTTTTATTGATGCACAATTTTTATTTCTTCCACTATGTTCTATATTTGCAGCAAAACCAATTCTTCCTCAAACATTGACAACCTTCTTGCGAACTCCAAGTCTTCGAACTCCCGGGGCTCCACACCTCCAACTCCTGGTACGTCCATGACACCTGTAGTAGTCACAGTCCACACAAAAAACAACTAGTGCTAAATGCAGGGGTGTAGCTGGTGCGGGTGGTAGCGCAGTGGTAGAACAGTTGGACTTCGGAGCCAAGGTTCCAGGTTTAAGTCCTGCCCCGGGGGCCCAGCATCAATGTTCGCGGAAGTTACCTTTCTGACATAATATTGATAGGATGCAATGTCTGTAGAGTGGCAATGCAGTTATCATCCTTGGTCTTGTCAGTACCAGCTGGTGCTCGCAGGTTTACTGCAACATTCAGTGCTACGGATGTTGGAGATTTCTTCCTGCCCTAAACTGACAAGTCGTGATATAAGTGAAAGAATCTTGAAAGCGACTTAAAAGCCCAATCAAAACAAAAAAAAGGTGGGGGCGTAGCTACTATAGGGAGAGTAAGTGTCATTTCAGGTGACGGCCAACCAATGACAACCTAATCGCAGATATAGCATTAGATACTTGCTAATCAAGGTTATGTTTAATGAAAATGGATGTGGCATGATTTGAAAATGGAACTATAGGCTTTGATAAAAAAATTCCAATGAATGTAAACCACAAAAACCTTTGCTATCACCCCAACTCCAGTCCTGCTGTTATGTAAAACAATAACTCACTCATCAACTCAAGTCTTGTTCCACAATGATTTATCAACCAGTAGCTATTGTTAGAATTAAGGACTGAAGTATCGCATAGCATTTTTGAATGCAATTTAAAATATATTCATTTATCTCTGCTCTTTGAGCACACTGTAGTCTTCGTGTATGGGTGAAATATTTCCACTGCGACATAAAATACTAATTCATTCATTGAGCACACCACCAATGTGGAATCCAGTGCATTCCAAGTAGTCTTATTATTATTTTAAAACATTATTATTATTAGTAGTAGTAGTAGTAGTAGTATTAATCAACAGGGTTCAAGTTAACCGTTTTCTAAAATAAAATAGTGTGTAGATACTGATAGTAACATATGTGGTGATTGTTATGGTTGTCTCCCTTTGTGTGATCTAGGCCTTGAGGATCAGAACGGGCTGGACAGCAACATGGGAGAGGACAGCGACAGTCTCGGCAAAACTAGCAAGGCCAACATCACACCACCGGCGAAAGAGAAACGAAAACCTTTCTTCAAAAAGGTAGGTTTACCAAGCACAGAGAAATTAATGAGCGAGTCTTGTAATGTGTATTACATTTACCCAAACTATGACAGACTATTTTGCTAGGACAGTTTTGGTCAATATGTTAAATTAAGCTAGAAAAATAGAATTGCATGAACAGTCGATCCCCATTGAATGTCGGGTCCATGGACAGAGAGTAATGTCAGAGGTTTTTAAGAAGGTTTTTTAGGATGTGATCATGAAAGTGATTTGCTTCTGTTTTCAGTCTGAAAGCATACCTCCCTATGAAGTTGTGCCTTCAATGAGGCCAGTTGTATTGATTGGGCCATCGCTGAAAGGCTACGAGGTGACAGATATGATGCAGAAAGCTCTCTTCGACTATCTCAAACACAAGTTTGAAGGAAGGTAAGCATAAAAATAAAAATAAAAAACAATAAGGGAATATTTTCTTTTTCAAGATTTCTGGAATTGTATGATGTGTCAATACATTTGATGATATCAGGAATTAGAATGGGGGGACATTTTAATAGTTATAATTTGTCTTTGAAGGAAAGAAAGAAAGAATAAAATGACTGAGTATACGCTTTACAGCTTGATTATTTAAAAAAATTAAAATATGTTTAAACCACAATGATAGTGTTTATTTTCTCGTGATTTCTTAAAATTACATTATTTCAGAAGGAAGTTATATATTCAGTCTATGTTTTTAACAGAATAGTTTCACTGGAATTAACAGTTTACACATTGTTGTTGAGGTTACAATGGGTTTTTTATTTTATAAATTGTGTAATGCCAATTGCAACAATTTTTTAGACATCTGTACTCTACGTATAATGGGTCAATCAAATGTCATGTTTAGATGAAAGATGCCCTCTGTGACGTAAAACAATAATTCATTCACCAATCAATGTATGCTTTGATTGTAATTTCAGAATAATTATAACCCGTGTGACTGCCGACATATCGCTGGCAAAGCGCTCGCTCCTCAACAACCCAAGCAAGCGTGCCATTATGGAGAGAGCCAACAGCAGAGCAGCGGGACTAGGTGAGAGGCCTCCCGTGGGTTGCAAAACTTCACCATTGAATTAGGAGATAGTGCATCCTAAAATATATGCCTGGAGCCTCCTAAAACATACCCCAATGACCCTGGGCAATTATATAATTATGAGGCAGCTCTAAGAAAGAAAGAAATTATAAATTTAAAAGATAATTAATTACACAAAAATAGTAGGCTCATTCTTGTGTATAAACCTTTTTTTGTGTGCAAACATTTCCCTAAATGTGAGAAGCTTTCTAACTTGGTGTTATGTATCAACTGTAGGCATGATATTGTATAAATACAAGCATGGAAATATTTGACCAAGAATATGCATGAACTGCTATGAACAGATGTTTTTGATGTTGATATTGAGAGTATACATAAGCTTGAATGCTGACATGCTGTAAGTGAAGGAAGTAGAGATCTGTTGGCTTAGAGCTTGCCACTGGGACCTGCGATTATGAATGTTAATGAACATTTGGATTTGTTTTTGCTTTGTAGCTGAGGTTCAAGCTGAGATTGAGAGGATATTTGAACTAGCACGGACACTACAGTTGGTTGTACTGGACTGTGACACAATAAACCACCCATCTCAACTGGCAAAAACATCATTAGCTCCAATAGTTGTATATGTCAAAATCTCTTCACCAAAGGTAATTCTGGCATGAAATATGTTCATTGTGTAGATGATGTGAATGAATACCTTGAAATATTGCTTGGGAGAATCTTTCAGTATGGGTAATGTTTTGTGTGCATATTTTAAGACGGTTACTATTCAAGCAATTTATTGATTCTGATGAAAAGGTCGTACATCAGGGTAATTGGTCAGCCAATTTGCTGATAATAAATTAATGGAACCATTCAAGGAATTCTCCAACTACTGTTGACATGTTGAAAATGCAATTTGAAAATCACCAAATCATAGCAAAATAGTAATAGTTGGAAATGCTATAGATCCAAAATTGGAATACAGAATATGATAATTGTACCGTACTGTTTTGTTCTCAGGTACTACAACGTCTTGTCAAGTCTAGAGGCAAATCACAGAGTAGAAATATGAATGTACAACTCGTAGCTGCTGACAAATTGGCACAATGTAGTCCGGTAAGTACAACAGACCAGTAGATCTGCTTTCAATAGGTCCAGTAGATCTCCACTCATTGGGTCCAGTAGATCTCCACTCAATGGGTTCGATATTTTTGGGGGGCAAATATTGAAGGGATGTTCTAGGGCAATAGTAATCGTCACATATGGGTGAAAATCGTCACGTATGGGTGAAAGATTCCCGCTGTGACGTAAAACAATAATTCACTTACTAGGACAATAGTAGTAGCCCCTGGATATCTTTGAGTTTCTACTAAAGATTTAATTAATTTTGTATTGCAAAAACTATGACATGGATATATAGCTAGAAGGATTGTCATTTATCCAAGTATCAGCAATATAACAAAATATGTGAAGACATTTGTTTTGCTTTCTGTATGTTGCTATCTAATTCAATGGCACTATTTCTACCTCATGTCTGTATTTCTGCGCAGGAAATGTTTGATGTGATTCTTGACGAGAACCAGTTGGACGACGCCTGTGACCACCTGGCAGAGTTTCTGGAGGCCTACTGGCGTGCCACACACCCTCCCACCATTACCCCCGCCTCCCCCTCCCACCCCCACAGGACTATGCCCTCGCCCCCGACAGGGCCTCTCTCCAGGCACAACACAGTCAGCGCTGCGATCACACACAGTCGCTCGGACAGCCTGGAGAGACACAGGCGCGTGGCCTCGCCGGAGCTCCACCACGAGCATGACCCACGCGACTCTCGGTTACGTGACGTCCAGGAGTACGACCACGAGTACCCATCGTCGCGGGACTATGATGTGCCGGGGGGGCGGGGCGGCGACCCACGTGACCATCAGCGGGAGCAGCGGTCTCAGGACTACGATTCACGGAGACACGCACCACGTGACTATGAGCACCATATAGACTCACGAGAAACACTCCATAGCTCTCCGCGGAATAAAAATTACCCGCCTTTGCGTCAGGGAAGTATAGATATCTAGCAGTGCAAACTTGTGCAACTGTGTGGAAGGGAGGTGGTTTGTCGTTGGAGTGCAGATTGGTTGTTCCTGAAGAAAAAAACAAACAACAACACATTTTAATGTGATGCAATCGTTTTCTCTCCTTTTGTCATTCTCGATATTCAGTAGGAGCGGCTGTGTGACTTATGCCAGGAAGGACAGAGGATTATCCCCCCATTAGTGGAGTGGTGTGACCTTTGACCTTTTGGAGTGTAAATTATACCTAGCGAGCTCAGCGTCACCACTTGTTGTGCATACATAATAAACTGTTCGGACTTTGGCCCTCTGCTGCCAAAGTGATTTATTTGAACATTTTTTGCTCAAATCTCCTTAGCTCTATACACTTCATATGCGTTATGGGAATGTTTTTGAGCCCACATTTTTAGCCACTGAAATGGGTATTGCCTAATTTAAATTGTTTTCTTGAAATCTTAGAGTGCTTGAAATTTGGAAAGACCTTTTTTTTTTTACTAGAAGCATAGCATCAAATATTTTCACCTCGACAGATGCATGCATTGTGTACCGATCTGAATTTAATTAAATTTGCCATCTACCTTGCATATACTCGATCTATGTAGATGATTCTCTTTTCAATCTCACCTGAGAAGGCTCAGATTACTATTTAGTACAATGCATTCAAATATAATAACCAATTTTACACTATAATATATCGATTTCTTGAGATTCGATGCTCTTGAGTGAATCCCAAACCATGCAAGGCCAAATGGGTGTGAACCATTTTATTGAAAAAGTCTGTATGTTGAATAGTTAATATATATAAAAAAAAATATCAGAATATTAAAAACCTTTTTTTTCACCTGTTTTTCATTTAATATGCAGTTGGTATCTGCAGATTAACTTTTACATTTAATTTCAAACCAGATTTTCTTCATCATCTCCGTTTTTATTTTGGTACTGAATATTTGCTAACCTTCTGTCATCTGACTACTTGAATAATGTATGGGCTCATATTTTAAAGGAATTAGGTGAACATACATATATCTATTACATTCTTGCTACTATTTGATTGGATACAGTCTTCCCTCAAAATAATTCTCTTTCAATATACTGGTAATTGTTGCTACATATGTAAAGTTTCGATAATTTGTACTGAATCCTTATACATACTTTCTATATTAATATATTTTTGATTTAAAGAAGAAAAAAATCAACTAAATAGAATGGTGTCAATTAGTAGGTTCTTTCCTAAGTTCTATTTACATACAACCATATACCATTGCACGATTTTTATGCACTGAATTTCTCAGCGTTGTGTCAGTCCCAAATCATCTTGAAATAAGATTTCATCCTACATAACTTGCCAATAGGGGAATCTCTTTTGTGTTCAGCAAGAAACACACTAAAAAAATCGACATATTTATGTAGCAATTTTTCCATCATCACATATTTCGACTTGCACTTGGATTATGAGGAAATGTCAGCCAACATAACTACAAATAATCTGTTATTGGGTTGCTAAGAAAATTATATACCACAATGCTGCTAATAAATGGAGAGAGAAAACACTAAATATTTAAATATAAAACTTTGAAACAGGATGGGTCGTATAGCTGTCAAATATGGAAGAATCCAAAACTCATTTCTTCTTAAAGAAAATTCAAAGGATGTAATTTAATTAAATGATGTGGGAGGAATGTGCTGTTTTAATATGGAATTAATAGAACTGTTTCTGTATGCTGCACTATGTTAATTGAACTGCCACCTTCTTATATTTGTACTATTAACAATTACTGCCAACACATCTTTAAAGACTGGAACAATCCTTCATTAAGTAATCAATCACTGGCAAATTCTAACTCTCAATTTTAGCCCGTCAAGTTCACTAAACAAATCCTACATTGCTAGTAAGAGTACAGTCTGTACTTATGCTAACATGGTATGCTTTTGTCTATCTATACACAATGTGCAGTGATAACATATGCTCAACAAAATGTGTGCGATTGGCAATTTATGTATTTATTTATTTATTTCACTCCCAGTGCAATATTTCCTGGTTAACATTTAGATGCTACAGGATAATTAGTCCGTTTAACATGCTCTCTTCTTGTGATCTCTATCCCTCATGTGCCATTGTGGAAATATTCCATATTGGAATTTGCACTGATAATCTAGTCATTCTTACTGACAAAGTTTGAGTCTTGTGTGTGTGATGCCATGGGATCCAACCAATAGCATATATATATAAATAAATAATATATACACGAACAGGGCCATGCCTTGATGTTGTGTGGCCCTGTCTGAGGAATACAGTAATATAATTCCTGTTAGGTTATTGAAAAAAATATTGGAAAATCGTTTGTATTTTGTTGTTGTTGATAGGTTTGTAATATTTTATGGTGGCTTCAAGGTGGAAACATTTTTTTGTTTTTGTTTGTTTGAAATTTTGCAATTGCAGATTATATGTAATAATTATCATATGCCTACATTTATTATCTGAAATGAGCTACCCACCTAGCAAGGCTGAGAGAGCGAGAAAAACATTGTTTGATATATCTGTGAAAAAAACTCACATTTAGTTTCATTTATATGTACCTAATTCATTGATCATTAACGAATGTTCATGACCTTTTGTGGATCAATCAGCTTGTTATATTAACTAACTTCATATCAATACAAATACTAATTTTTTATAATTTGGTGACTTGCCTAAATATAAAAGCGAACGGCAGTTATTATAGTCCTCGCAAACTATTCCTGCCTCTGCGTTTGGTAGTGTGAAGCATCCATCACTCGATCCTCCGCTCCAAGGTGTCTGTCTCCGATTCTCTAGATATACATACTTTGAATGCAAGCTAATGAAAGGTTTATTTAATCTGCATTGACAGAGTTTTGCATAGTTCACTCTGATATATGTTGACATGTGTACAAGACTATATAGAAGACAAGACTGGGATGCCATTTACTTGGCGGAAGGTGCGCGAGACAGGAAGGTAGCTAGAAGAGTGGATGCAAATACCCATGATTTTGATGATGATGCCACCATTCGAGATCTTGGAAGATCCTGAAGACAATTAAAATTAAATTTGCATTTTGATATTTTACTTAACCTTTTTTTTTTGTGTGGACAAGATTAGATATTCCATGATTGCTATTTACTCTCTTGGTATCCTTTACTTGCATTAGTACATGGCCTTGGTTTTTTCCCCCTTGTATATAACAGTCAAGAGAGATGTAAATTATCCTTACAGCATGTTCAGAATCTTGTGATGTCTGCCGGTTGAATGAAAGAATTGCCTCCCTTTATGTCCTTCATGTGATGACCAGAGACAATTGCCGCAACTGTGATGGAACGTGTATTTATTCAGTTCTTAGACTTTTCTATTAGTCATACTTGGGTCTCATCAGTGAAATAACCATTATTTTCATCGAATATACTGCCTGACGAGGGTTTCCTTAGCGTACGGATTAAATTCCATATATATACATACACACACAATATTGTAGTGGCCACAATGTTCCTTGTATTTATAGAGGTTCAAAAGGATTTCAGTTTCTCCAGAAAAAGGTATGATCGGATATTTCTGAACACCAATTTGCTGGTGCCATTATTTTGGTAGTGCTATTACTTACTTACTACCTTAATCTATTTGACCAAAATATGTTGCTAATATAAACTGCTGAAAATCAGACATGGGTCCGTGTAATGAAAATCTTGTATCATTTCACTGACGAGGTTCCGAGGATTGTTTCAATATTTAAGCGTAAGCAAGTTTTCCTTTGTGAATGTTAACAGAGTGATTGATAAATCATACTTCAGTTATAGTGTGCAAGGTTGTATTGAGCAATGGAGGTTTATCTGTAAACTTCTGTGATGTGCAATATACCACTTCTGCCAGCTGATGTAGTAACTATAGTGTTTCATCTCCGTAATTGTTGAAATCCTTTCTGTAATTTATTGTTGCTTTTCGACTATCATCCTGCTGAGGAAACTCCCCACTATACTATATATAGCAGATTTGCATTCATCCAACATTCACAGGGTTAAGACTTAAGTATTTAATTACAAATCCTTAATGTTTACCCATTTAAGAGATTCTATTCGTAGCCGTCATTGAATTGTTATAGTGTTATCAGAGTACCTTGGTATGTTGAGGCTTGCACTAGCTTTCACAAAGATCCTGCTTGTTTAGGAAAACAAAACAAACCAGCTGGAAGAATAGGTTAGATGTAAATGTCATTTGCTAGATTTCCACTGTACAGAAAATGTTTCACAGTTTCTCGTCGATATTGCAATTCTGGTGCGCGACTGTGAACATGCGCGTACTTCACTGGACTGACCCGGAGGGTGTTCACTTATTTGTCTAGTCAGTAATACTTCCTTGTCAACGACGAAATATATTCAGGATTATTCGACTTACACTTTCACAACATAGGGCAGTTTGTACGACAAGACTTACCAGCATACTATCAAGAAGGGCTGTCTTCTCTTGAAGTGTTTTTAATCCTACCCTTACCATGCGCTTCCGATAGTTGCTACTTTCTCAGTGTTTTCTTACGTGACATGGATACGATATGAACCGTATTACGATGTCCGTCTTCTGGATGGAATGTTCAGGCTCTTCTGGTTATGCTGCTTTGTTTGATTTTTATTTATTTATTTATTTGTAGAAATGTACACATTTGCAGTATGTTGCTTGTTAACTCGGCTAGTCTCTTGACTTGGTGAGTTTGTAAGATTCATGCTATTCCCATTGTTTGTTGTCAGGAATAATTTGCTATGTATACTATAGTGTTCAGCTGAATTTTACTCATGGAGCACATTGTAAATCTCAACTTTGTGCATTTTCACAGTTACTATAATAATCAGACCTGACATTTCAAGATTATTTCAGCGACCTTCAAGCAATAATTCAGCCACTCACTTAACTCTCTCCATGCTGAAGGCAACCGGAGATGTCCTAAAGGGCTGTACCTGTGCCTAATCCAGCAGGGAGACGGTTAAATGAGCATGGGCCATACAATGAACATTATATATAACTTGAACAGTGTTGATTACTAGCAAAATTGTATTTGATTACAGTTGTAGCTAGACATAAAATGTTTCTTCTATTCATTTACTAACGTTTTTCATATAGTGATAGTGATACAGATTAACACTTGCAATCAATCTTTTAAAACAAAGTCATTACGTACGAGTGAAATATTCCCCCTGCGCCGTAAAGCACCAATTCATTCATTTAGAGCAAAACTATCATGAAAACCTTGTAAAGCATTATTTGTTTTCAAAATAACATGTGCTTTCCTAGGAAGCAGTTTTAGGGAACACCTTGCAATTCAATTAATTTTAACATTGAACAAGTTGAGTTCAGCTTCCGATTGTCGAGTTAGATTCCGTGGGGATGTTCCCCAGACAATATGGTCAGTTCCAGTCGATCTATCCAATATTTGGCAATATATTCCAAACACAATCATGTTCATGTCCTGAGGGTGTGAAATCTATTAATTTATTCCACAATACTGATATCATGCGAGTCTTGACCTGTATGAACCCTTGCATGCACTATCTTGTTTCCGAGTACCTCCATGACTAGCTGCCATAGCTGCAGGAGGAGGTCATGCATGAACACACCTCTGTTTATATTATATATAGTACGCTCCACTAAGCCACTGCTAGTCGGGCGCCAGACACGACTGGAGAGAGAGAGAAGACTAGTAGCAGATCACCGACATCGGTCGCAATGCATCGAACATCCAGATGGTTCGGCAAAAGGAACGAGATGACGATTTTTGCTTCCAGCAAGAAAGAAAATATTTTTTTAAATATGAAGAAAAAAATTACGTGTACTTTCTGCTACTGTTCTTTTCCATGCCCAGTTATAGTATGCATCATGTGGGGTTGGTGGCACAGGTGTGGACATATATCTGTGAAGTCTTGTCTACGCCCTCACCCATACACCCCTTCTTTGGCAGTGGCTAGTTCACTGTCAGCAAGCAAGCTTACGCTTCTGTTTCAATGCCATTGACTATTTCCCCCTTATTGTGGCCACCAAACAGGCCAATCTGGTTTTATTTTCACCATGTGACTCTTGTTGGATTTGTAAATAAAATTTTTATCTCCTATTTTACTGTGCATTCTTTTATCCGTTAAGAATGGCGTTGATGGATTAGTTAAAATTACAATATTATAAACCGGTCATATATGTATCGTCGTCGGCCAGATCATCCTCACCGTAAGTGTGTTGACCGTGTATGATGGTAGGGATTCTGTTGTGAGCACTATTATGCTACTATTATGTTACTATTATTTTCTCGTGTTGCTCCTCAACACCATCAATTGCGCCGTTGGTTCTGTTGTAGACAGTTCTGCATATTCTTCAGGCTAGGGTTCGACACATAACAGGGTCGAGTTGCACGACGTTCTCGTAGGCTAAAATAGTTGTAGGGACTCACAATTGCCGTTACAATTGTTTTAGCACGTCTTATTCAGAAGCCTACAAGAGCTTCGTGCAACCCAATTCCAATTGTAGAGGACTCTACACTTGGACTTGCGCAAAGGCTCTGACTCAATCTTCTCCGTTCGCGGAACGCACTGCGACTGCGCCGTTTCGGCACTGTATTTTTAGACGTTTTTCCCCCACATTCTATTCAGTCGTCGCGTACTTTCCCGCTTCTATTTTTAGCTTTCAATCGCTAAATCGGTCATATATAGTGCTGTGGTGTGTGTATGTGTGCATATATAAAAGACAATTACCATATGTTAATTCCTAGCAACTTTTATGTAGTATTATATATTTATTCACTACTATGCAGAGCAGTAAAAACATGTGTCATCCCACCAGGACTCGTCAGTGCAGCTCGGTTTTCCATTTGAAAAAGAATGTATTAGACAATTCAGACTTTGTCAAATAGAAAACTGCAGACATGTTCATGTCATCTTCACACATTGGACAGCCACACAGAAATAAACTGTTCCTGGGTCACATGACAGCTTCACAATTATTAAACTGTTCACACCAGCATGACAGCTTCACACAATAAACTGTTCCTGGTAACATGACAGTTTCACAATGAATAAACTGTTCACACTATCAGGACAGCTTCACACAACAAACTAGTCTTGGCCTCCTTGACAACTTTTAATGGAGTTTTATCCAGAAATAGTTCTAGATCATTATGCAACTTACGTTTATTGCTAAAATGTATTTGATTTTGCCTTTGAAAATCTAAAACCATTTTCAATAGACCAATGATGAATATTATTGAGATATAATTGGCGTTCAATTGTAGACATATTTGAACCCCGACATGAAATACTAAAATCGTCCACAAAAAGTGAATCATCAATGTTATCGTTGAGAACCTTGACAAGGTTATTGATTTTGATACTAAACAGTGTTACGGATAACCTTGTAGGACACCCATCTCCTGATCAACAGAATCGGAGAGGGTAGACCCGACATGAACCTTAAATTCACGGTTTTGCAAAAAGCTGTTAATAAAATGGGGCATACGCCCCCTAAAACCCATGTTATGTAGA